>DF240714.1:5142-76072 GCA_000507305.1 Breviolum minutum Mf 1.05b.01
ACAACCACAACCACAACCACAACCACAACCACCACAACCAGAACCAGAACCGAACCAGAACCAGAACCAGAACCAGAACCAGAACCACAACAACAACAACAACAACAACAACAACCACAACCACAACCACAACCACAACAACAACAACAACAACAACAACAAAAACAACAACAACCACAACCTTAGCCTCCTTTCACACAATATCGTTTGCCCTGGTTTGTAGGGAGGACTTGTTTGTTGAAAAGTAGAACTGGGCTTCCGAACCCCACCTGCATCCCAGATCTTTATGAAGCCGTCGCGGCCACCAGAGACAAAGAGCCTCTGATCCTAGCCCGTTGGCTACGTGAAGATCCGCATCCGCCATCGGTAGATTATGACCATAGATTCATGTAGTTCTGACTAGTTGGTGGTTTCAACCCACTTGAAAAAATATTCGTCAAATTGGGTCATTTCCCCAGGTCAGGGTGCAAAAAAACACACCAGCTAGATTATTATGTATGTAGATTAGATTTGTTTTGTTTTTCTGTTGAAAATCCATGTGATTTCCAGCCATGTACTGTATGTTGGTTTGTCGTAGGGTCCAGTTCTGTACCACGCATCAATTTCATTCAAGTTCGACTCACAGCAGTATTGAAGTCACAAGCATTCACAAGCTACCGACATCTTCTTGGAGTTCGGATTTCTTTACCATTGACCTTGTTGATCCGCTCTTACGAGGATAGTTTTCTCAATCAAAAAAACTTTAGTCTTCCAGAAACTTCACCAATAGCAGCCACAATAGCTTCATTCAAATCATCTACCCTCTGGTAAACTAACATAGCAACAGCAAAATACATCGACTCAATCCAAGGGTCCATTTTTCCAGCCAGCTATGTTAGTTGATCCCGGAGTGTAAAATAGATGGTCCAACTTTCTGCCACCAAAAATTCCCCCTTGATTTCGGCGCTGTTTTGTTTGGATCGTGGCCCAAGGTCCCCCAACTTTGGGTAGCCACGCCAAGCCTTCGATGGAATCTTTGTGACCCACCTGGTGGGGCTAAAAATGGGTACCTGTGATGGAAAAAATCAAGGAATCCCGGAACATCTCAATGGGTTTTCATGGGTTTTCTATCTTTAAATCAAGGATCACTCAAGTTTCACTCAAGTCCACCCTGGAACATTGCGATGTGAACAGTGAAACGAAGTCCGCCAAGTGATGAAACTCTCTGCTAGGCAGCCCTCTCCTCTTGATGTCTCTTTCGGGGGTTTTCAGCCCCGCCCAGAGAGTCTTGGAATTGCAACATCAACAGCAACCCGAGTCGCGAAATGGCCTCTCCAAGAGGATTGGGTATTTCTGGATCATCCTGGCCCACGGAAAAGTGCAGGTTTGGATGTGTGTTCACTGGCTTTCCAAGATATCTGTATTGTATCTATAGATATGTTTGGAATCTAAGGGATAATTAAACTTTGGAAAAAAAAACAGCTGAATCTGAATCTGAAGTCCCCTTTGAAAAGGTCTGATTTTGGATAAGATGGCAAATAACAGGTCCTAAGCAATTCTCTAAGGTTTGCCAAGCCTAGTCAACGCAGGAACCCAACAGCTGGTGCTACTAAAGGAAGGGGTGAAAGAGAATCAGATCTGTACTCTTGTGAAACGACACTAGCCAGGAAGACCCATGTCCCAAACCTTCAAGAAAACAACCCAAATCATTTGTGTACATACCGGAAATTCTACCCAGCCCTACCTTTTAAACAAACTATCCCTGGATTTAAAATCAACCTTTCCCACCCATCCTGGATTTCAATCAACCTTTGCCACCCATCCCCTGGATGCGCGCCTTAGGTATCTTAGCTTTAGATTCCAAGGTTTTGAGCTCTGAGATGGACACAGATCCATCCCGAGCGCCGGTCAGGACCTCGGAATCCAAACCTTCCAACCACCAAAATCGCATGGTTTCTCGAAAACACAGTCACTGAAATTTAAAAAGGTGAAAATAAGATAAGATTCAAACATTTGGTTGGGGACTGATATCACATTAAATCAAATTTACACACACAATAATCAATATATATATATATATGACAATTTGGACAACTATATTTTGATATCTTATGGTCAAAATCGAGCAACTCAACTCACTTGGGAACTCTGCCTTTTTTGGGATGGGATTCCAAGGAGTTGGAGGGAAACCCAATAAAATTCGACAACAAATTCAGGCATCACGCACCACATTTGAAGACAGAAAACATAGACAGCTTGAATGTGGCCATGGGTGGCCATGGAAATAGGGACAACCCAAGATGAATTGGGTTTGGACATTTGTGTAAACCCGGAATCCGAGTGGGTGGGTTAAAAGGGACCAAGGTTGATCTAGATTCAAATCAAAAACCAACCATTCAAAGAACTGGACCTTCCGATTTGCATGTTCCTGAATCTGGCAACCCCATGCGACCTCCATTGAAAAAAACAAAACATAAAAACATGCTTCAAAGATTGAAATTAAAGGATGTCAATGGTAAACCTTCAAATGCCTCAACATAACAATCTTTTCAAGCTGTCTTAATCCCAAATTTTTTCGACACTCCAGCAATACAAACCAAGCTGGAGAACTTCAAAAAACTGGTTCTGCTGATGGCTTAGAACTCCGGCGATCGCCAGTGAAGGGATGGTAGTTTTTGGCACCCGGCTGATTCGGCGCCCTTGTAAGGGTTGTCGAAATTGCCGGGTGCCAAAGATAATCGTGGAAGGGTTGTCGATTTTCCAAATGAGGCCCCTCGGAAATGCAAACGTAATTTCGTCCTTGGGACATAAAAGCGTGTAAGGGGTGTGGAAATATGGACAAAAGTGTCCGAAGGGGGTTCATAATTTACACTGGTCCAAAGCTACACATGTCCAAAGCTTAATGTAACCCGTGTTCAAAGTGCTACGGAATGGACTGCTTCGGTACATACTTCACACATATCTAAAACTGTGATGTAACCCGTGTTCAAAGTGCTACGGACTGGACTGCTTCGGTACATACTCTACACATGTCCAAATAATGTAACCCGTGTTCAAAGTGCTACGGAATGGACTGCTTCGGTACATACTCTACACATGTTCAAAGCTAATGTAACCCGTGTTCAAAGTGCTACGGAATGGACTGCTTCGGTACATACTTCACACATATCTAAAACTGTGATGTAACCCGTCTTCAAACCTGTGATATTACCCGAACGACGATCACGGATGAAACAGATTAGTCTTGCTCTCATATTAGTTTGCAAGTGCTTCCAAATTCAATGAAGCGGGATCATTCCCGGAGTCGTTCTCCGCCCCCTCCTCCAGGGACTCCGTCACTCGACTTAACTGAAATGTTTGTCGGAGATTGGAGACATGTTTGGTGGAGATTGGACACAGATTAGAGACAAATGTAGTGGATGAACAGAGTACAAACAAGGTGCTTGAACAAGACAGTTTCAGGGAATCCTTCATCAACGTGAACAGGCCCCTAAAACCTACAACAGAGAAAACATGTCTTAAAAAATTTTCGTTTGAGGGTGAGTGGCTTCACAGTGAGATCAAGGGCTTTGAGTTTGCAGGTATTTTCTCCGCTGTCTGTTCGCACTGAAACGATACTCGCTGGTTCAATTACGGGGCCAGTGTTCGGATGAGTCGGTGCCTTTTTCATACTCGGCTAACCTTTCCTGGCCTATCTTTTTTTTGCCTGTTAAGTAGCCATGGTGCTTGCACGGGTAGTTGTGGAATTCTTGGAGACAAGTATGGAAACATGAGAGGACATGAAGTTGAGAAATTTGTCTTGTGATTGCACTGCCACATTAAGCTACCGCTGCAAGGACTGTGCTCGATTCTCCTCACAATTCGGAAGATGTTCCTGCAGATGCAAACAGTGGGTCGGCGCCAGATTCTCCTGCAGATGCGAACAGTGGGTCGGCAGCAGATTCTCGTGCGGATGCAAACAGTGGGTCGGCAGCAGATTCTCGCGCAGATGCAAACAGTGGGTTGGCACCAGATCACAATGCACCAAGCATAATCGCTGTCTTGGCACGGAAACATGGCTGTCAGGCCATTTCGTTGCATCGTAAAAGCAATTCTTTTTTAAACCTAACTGATCCAAGGTGAATTCTTCAAGATGAGGGGAATTTAAAAATGCAAAGATTTGTTTCTTTTGAGGCATGTGTCGGTTCACACCATGTAAATATACATGTTTATGTAAATATATATATATATATATCTATGTGTATATGAAACATTTATGTGTATATATGTGTATATATGTGTATAAATGTAAATGTAAATATATGTGTGTAAATATATGTACTTTAATGCGTATATATGTAAATGTATATATATGTAAATATATATATATGTGTTTATATCTATATATATATGTTTATTTCTATGTTTACATAAGATATAGCTTTGTTTTTACGAAAGATATTTGTATATATAACTATGTGTCTTTCTTTTTTCTTTCAGAACGAGAAGATCATTAAGAAATCTTGCTGATTGCATGTCGTGCAGGATATCCCAATCATGCGGGCTTTGCGACCATTGACACAAAGATCGGAACCAGTGGTAGAAGTACCTGTTTCCTTTCCAAACCAGGCAGCTCGCAAAGCTTTCTTGTACGATTTGATCGATGCAGCTGGCATGCGAACCCGAGCCACAAACATAGAGACCTTGAAAAAAAAAGGTGAGGATGCTCTCGTGGAGATTGGTCTTCAGGAAAGGTTGATGTTGCATGCGATGAATGAAGTTGACAAAGCGGACACATGGCTCGTTTGTTTGAATACAGCACGTGAGAAATGGAACCGATGTCGTGTCCAGGAGGTATAGAGGCCTGGCGTTCTCGTTTCTTCAAACATCGTAGCCAACCGGTTTCAAGCGCGAACCCTGGACCACGGCAGATCACCTTAGAATCTGTTGTTCGACCAGCTGGATTTTTCACATACGTGGAAGAACCAAGATAGATGCTTGGAGGCCACCGCCTCCTTTAAGATTGCCAAGAGCAACTGAGGGGGGACCAAAGCGGCCTTCAAGTCATTCTTGAACCAGTTGACACATGCGAAGGAGAAAACAGGGTTGTGCCTTGGTGACTTTTGCATTGCCACTGAGGAAGCCGCAGGAAACTCATTTGACGTATGTGCCTCACAGTCGTGTCGACAGCTTTTTTTGTCACTACTTTTGGCATGTGTTTTCTTGGTCTGACTTTTGGCTCGTTCATGTAGAATCATAGTTTTTGCTAGTCAGATGCCAAAAAAGGCCAGGCACAAATGCAAGTTTTGTGGAAAGAATGGACACTCCCGGGTGCTGTTTTGTTGCGGGAGCTTTAAAAAAGGACATGTCAGTAAACAAACTGGGAGAAGGCCTCCGAGGTTTGGAGGAAGAACGAAAGGAACAGCTGCGAAGAAGGCGAAAGTCAGGTACACTGGCAGAAATGGTCGTACCAAAGCTCAAAGAAAAAGACTTGACGAGAATCCAACGTACCTCGAAAAATCGAAACAGGTTTTGGAAGCACAAGTTTCCAAAGCTTGCCAACTTGCTCAAAATTGTTGGGAGAAGCGTTTGTCTGAAGGTCTTTTTCGAATGCCAAAAAACTGTGAGAAGCGCCGTTGCGGGCGCTACAACAAAAAAACTTGAATGGATCCGTCCCAAGAACCAAGGAAAATTCCATGTCAGTCTCAAGTTTTCCTCTCACGCACATTATGTGATACGCTGTGGAGAACAGGAGTGTCGCCACAGACTGAATGTTGTGCGTACCGGACCGTGGCCGCTGGACACTTGTCGGTCGCTCACGCTGCAACAGGTAGATGAAATGTTGTCTTGGGAAGATGCCAAAGTGAAACCTCCTTCTCCCAGAGAGATTAGCAAGAGAGTCAAGTGTAGCAAGTATGCGTCTTCGCAATTCTTGGATTTCCTGACACGTAAGACCGCGGCAGTGTCAAAAGCACAGGCGTCTGGAGCACAGCCTTTGCCTGTGATCTACCGTCTGAAGAATGTGTACGAAATTGATGGCACTGGAATTGGCAAATTTTATGCGCCTTGGAGATAAGGAGCAACTTTGTGGGGGCGACCAATTCTTTCCGCATGAACTTCAAACTGCAAATTTGACACCAGATGACTTTAAATGACCGGCGTGAAGTTGTTTTGCATATCCAAGGTCAGCTCGAAGTCCACCTTCTGGAGATCAAAGATTCAGGAATGGAGACAAAGACACGCTTTCGGCACACCTTCTCCGAAATACTTTCAGGTTCATGTTCGGATCTTGGGTTTGACGTGTCGGAGCAGTGGAGCTCTCTGGATTCATCCACTTCCTTTGAAGCTTGTTCCTCCGAAGCTCAACTGCAACGTCGTCATGGAGGGTAAAAAAGTTTGCTAAATCATGTCAAACAGATTTGCTTGAAGCTGTCCTTCGTGTATCATACCTTGAAGACCAATGTAGAGTAAAAGAGAAGTTAGTCACTTACCGCATGTTTGTTTCAAAGAGCACTTTGATGTGTAATCACCAATAAATAAGTAAACCAAATTTCCTGGGTCAGTTCTTCACGACGCAAGGAAAGCTCGACCGCCACAAGAGTCGAGAAGCGAAGTCTCTTCAAGCGGATTGTTGCACTTTCCTCCCAAAGGCAGTCTGATCACAGCTGACGGTGCCCGTGCTTTCCCACACGCATGTCAAAACAATTACTTTGACAAGAAATTCCTTTTTGCAGCAGTGAACCACCAAAAGAATATCTTCACAAAGCGCTACAAGTACAGACAGGCCCTCTGGGGTAAGCGCAACCGGGTCATTGTTGCTGGAGCTCAGCAGCTGGATTCGTCTTGGCGTCATTTGAAGAAGTGGCGTCCTGTTGCTTTCCCACAGAAAAAAATCATACCGTGAACAAAATTAGGTATGAATGGGCCTACAGTTTTGTGTGGCGGCACAACACTACGCTGCGAAGCAGCATCCGCAAGGAATTGCCTGGAGCTTTGTGGCCTTGAAAAGTGGGAAAAAACGTGTCGTCCCAACTTTATATAATTAAGAATCTTCCCATGTCCATGGATGAATATGAAATGAAGGTGGTGTTCCCCAGATTCACTTTTTGTATGGGCTGTACAACTAACATATTGCATGTTCCATTTCATTGACAAAGAAGATTCACACAATCATCAAAGATGAGTCTGGGTGATCGGCTTTGCAAAACACAAAATCTCTTGATTTTTTTTACAGTTTCAGTTCTGAAATCCTCGTTTCGCTATAGCGAAACACCAAATTTCCTCTTGGAGTCATGGCCCTGCCACACGAAAATCATGTGCATCAACATCAGGGCTTTTCAAAAGTCCCACAAATAGCACGTTTCAGGTTCCAGAACTCAGAATTACAAAAAAAAGAAAGGTGGTACACGCAAGGGCGCCGTATCAGCCGGCTACCTAGTTTTTCCCATGAATAAAAGGGTCTTATACATCCCAGGTGGTGATCGCCGGATTTCTGAACCATCAACAGTATAGCTCTGGTTGGGCATTTGAAAAAATCCGCCATCTCTCTAACCGCTCCCGTCCAACCAGAAACCGGTCACGCCACAGATTTCCGAGTTCATGGCCAAGCGTTTCCGATGCTTCTCGAGCGCCACCCGGCGAATGCCAATACCATCCTGATAGGCTGTGCAAGAAATCATACAATCTATTCAAACATGTCCAGTTTCAAGAAGTGAAAGGCCTCCCCTCCAACATGCCAGCCAGTTACCACTGGGAACCCCCAGCGAGCACCTTAGCGCATTGTCTCGCTGTCATACATCCCAAAAATCAGGATATGTTGGCCAAAGGGTGTCTAGCTTGCAGAAGACAAAGCCATCTGCAAACTCCCAGCACGAGCCCCACACCCGGCCAACGGTGTGCGGACTGAACAACTAGGCTGCCAAAATGGCAAATCCCGACGTTCAGTCCGTGGGTAGAGCGAGATTCTGCAAGACCAAATTTACCAAAAAACAAATTGGCACAAACTCCGGGAAAAATCACTGTATCTGAAAATCAGAGAACCCAAGAAAAGGACCACCCCTGCAACGTTGAATCCTTACCCAGTGCAAAAATTCATAAGAATTCATACGATCTATTCAAACATGTCCAGTTTCAAGAAGTGAAAGGCCTCCCCTCCAACATGCCAGCCAGTTGTCACTGGGAACCCCCAGCGAGCACTTTAGCGCATTGTCTCGCTGTCATACATCCCAAAAATGGATGCGTTGGCCCCAAGGGTCCAATGCCATGCCCTGTGTGTCTGGTTTTTTGAGACCACGCATTGCATGCAGGCATCCTAGCATGTGCCCCACACCCGGCCAATGGTGTGCAGAAGGGCCCGCGATCTGCTAACCGATCCGTGGGTAGGGCGCGAAGCAATTCTCCAAGCTGAAGCACTCAAGTGTCAACAGTTGAAATGTTGGCTGTAGAATCATGTAGAATCGATGTATGATTTTCACCAACCCCTCCATGCTACCTTTTGGGGTTACATCGCTTGAGGGGTCTGTGGCTAGAACTCACTTTTTTAACTCTGTGGCATTCATCGTGATATACAATAGGAAATTATAGGAAATTCATGGCAACCACGGCACGCGCCCAGTATCCCATGCAGTCATCTTTAGGATTTTACAGCTCGTAAAACTGCTGGCGATCACAGCAATCACTTCACCCACCAGCCACGTTCACCCTCTCAGGATCTATACAAACTGCTAGGAGTGTCTTGTTAGTAGAAGACAAAACCCAATCTGCAGAGCACAAAGGTTCAGCAGCAAATCGACGGAGGTTGACAGATCATCAGGTCATTTTTCAGGACTGAAGGGTACCCGCAAGCAACTCGGAAACTCCTTCCACCCCCAGCTGTGGTTTCAACAAACTTTAACTAAACCAAGCTCAACCCAAAACTATTGGATATGACATATTTGTAAATGTTGCTGCTTCTCTGGTTCAGAGATGTCAAGCCCTATGGGACGGTACCTGCTTCCAGCGCAGGAAGTTGCTTGCAAAAGAAAGTTTTGTTCCTACTACCAGTAGGATGAGTAGGACGGAATAGTGCCAAATCCCACGTAAAAATAAGGGGCCCTTCACATTCCCTATGGACACTCTGAGATATCTGACAGTTCTCATCCATCGACTTCCCACCAAGTTTCATGTGGCTGGCCGCTTTGGACCAAGGATATCTGTTCAACATCCCATGGCTCTGTTTCTGGCATGGCAAGAAAATGGCAAATTTTAGGAGCAGGTCGTTGATGGGTGGCGAAATGGTGATTTGGGTACTGTGAAATGGAGGATTTTTGTGGGGTGGAGCTTGGGATTCTGGTTGGGGTGACTTTGTAGTTGATCCCAACTGGCAGATTGGAGGTAGATTCATTCATGCTTCATGCCATACTTGACAGTACTGATGTCAAGGGGATCTGCAAGATAGCTGTTCAAATTCTGAAAAAAAACAGCCGAAAATGAAGATGTTGTTGTGCCTCAGAGTGAAAAAAATTGGCTCAAGTCTCACGCAATTCTCCCTTCGGAGAGGTGACTAAAACGGCAGCAACAGCGAGACTGGCAACCGGGTGTCTGGAGAGCATACTGCTGGAGGTGCTTGGTTGACAGGTAAACAAGTTCAGCCAGGTGTGAAAAAGATTAAACCGCAAACCTATATAGCGGTTCGAGTCAAGATCATCTACCAAGCTCACAGCTCTGAACATGAAGAAAACCTACATGAAAAATACGCCCAGCATCCGCAAGCCCTAGAAACTCTGATTCTCCGGAGTTTTTGGCGTTTAGATGTCTGGGTCCTGTAACCTTGTTCTCCAAAGCCTCTCCAAAAATCCTCCTTTTTTGGCGTTCAAGGGTTTTGACGCATGCAACGTTGATGCATTTAATTGCTGGGGCTGTTGCTGCATAGCTTGGGATGATCCTTTGAAGGGCTTGTTCAACGAGCAATTCAACGTGAAGAATTAGTGTCATGGATGGGCTAGAGACATGTATAATTATTCAATGTAGACGATAAATGATACTTGGTACTTTGCAATACTCCCATCAAATCCAACTGATCTCAAGAGATCAACCACTTAAGTTACATGAGCATGAGCACAACACAATTACGAAGCTCTTGATCAAACACCCATGTCTTTAGCTACAATTCATGCCCTTGTTTCGACCAGAGGTTCCAACTGGAAAACGATTGGGGACATGTTGGGTGCCAAAAAACACTGCAAACAATGTAGCTTTCCAGCAGCTTTCCAATGACTGTCTTCTAACCACTCTGAAGAAACTATAGTCAGGGATCCATTGAGATAGCTTGCTTCAAGGCAATGCTTGATTCGCGAGTTTGACGTGCATACAGCAGGTCTGGGGTATGTAGACAAAAATATGTGGCCACTTCACTCTGTCACACCCCTGGCCACAAATAGCAGTCCGTGGGAAGAGCTTTTACTGCTTCGTCTTTGAAGAACAATGGCAAGTTTCTGGGAAATCCCACAGTTTTACACTCAGTACCCAACACTGGAAGAAGCAGCAAAACCTTGGACACCTTCCACCACGAAATTAAAAAACATCGCTGAATTGCGCTGAAATCTCAGGTTTCGCAAGAGACCTTCAAATGTGGATCAAACATGATCAAACCTTTTTTCAGCTTATAGCTCTTTATATTCGTTGTATATTATTTTTCGCTCCCTGCGTGACTGGCACGAATTGGCGCAAGGACATTTTGAAGACCTCTGCAAGAAGCAGGCTGTCAAGCCGCCGCATCCGACGAATTGGAGCCGGAAAATGCTGTACATTCACGTGCGTCGCTAAAGTCAAGAATGCTCTTCCTGCCAGTATACGTTGAATCTGATCCGATTACATGTCCACATTGTATAGGCTTATCCGCAATGCCAATGAGACCAATGATTTATCTTCATGTGACCAATACATACTTTCTGAATAGTAGTTGCTGCAGTAGCAGAAGCAGCAGCAGTAGCAGCAGTAGTAGCGGTAACAGTACCAGCAGGAGGAGGAGGACGAGCGGAGAACGCAACGCAGCACAACACACCCAGCCACATAGAATCAAATCATACAAAATCTAATTAATCTGGTCAAACATCCTGCATGATACTTACACAGTACACATATCATATGTATACTGTATATGAATGTGTATAATATGCACCCTTAGCTAGCATTTGCTTACTATGTATATACAGCTAGCAACCAACCTCTGATCACCTGTCTCTATGAGCTCCCGTAGTGTCTGCCACGGCGAGCATTATTGGCTTAAACGTCATGTCATTCACTCAGTCGATCAGAGCTTGCTGCAGCACTTTCAGAGGCCTTCGCTCTTGACCTTCGCAGGTTTTTGATAAAGTCCAGGAATCATACAATCATACAATAGCTACAGAACGGAGAACAACAACAAAGAAAGTGCATGACCTGTATAACTTATAGTTCAGAGAACATTAATCAGGAGACAGGTTGATATATGAATAACGGAAAAACTGAACCTTCCTTCCATTTCGATCTTCCTTGTATTTGGATAATCTCCAAGCATCACACCATATTCTCATTCTATTTCAGTAACAATTCTGAAATGTTTGTCCAGTTCCATCCCAATTCAATCCACTTCTGGCAATTCACTCCAATTCACTACATGATTAGGTTTCCCAACACAACCAGAACTCAAATCCAGTCACAGGAATTCTTGAAATGGATCGTTCAATCACACCCAATCACACACTTCTCTCCGTATCGCTCTGCGCCTCGATTTACCTGGAAAAAAAGCAATGGATAGCAGCATAGGTCAACCACATCATGCTGGATGAACATGATTACATGCTAACCCTATCCTGAGTGTAGATCCATCATGATACCATTGGTCCATCAAAAAAGCCTTCGGAAAAAATGGCACCGCTGCATGATAGCGGATTAGTTGTTCATTTTTGTCTGATTGTTATAGATAGCTGCATATAGCTACACTACCCTGCTGATAAAAAAAAACATCTAATTGTATTACAAACCTTGCAAAAAGTCATCAGGATGTCCTTGGAGGCAAAGGTTACGTGAATTAGTCTTCGCATTTTGCAGCAAACATCTGACTGACAAATGAGCGCTAAATTTGCTTTGGCAACTCATTTCAAGCAGCAAATTGTCATCAACTCATCTTCCGGCCTTCCAGGAAGCTTTTCTCTGCTGCCGTCAATGCATCCATATCAGGCATCCAGGCCTCCGACACAACGGCGACCCTCCAACCCACGGGCAGCGACGATTCCTGCGGGTGTCAAAACGGCCTTCGTGAGGCCCATCTTGGTCTTGTAGTGCTGCGCGTTCACATCCGTCAGTCGATCTTTGGACCAATCGGCCTCCGACCTGAAAAAGCATACATGGAGATGGAGGAAGAGGTACCAAAGATTTTGGGAAAGATGGGGAAAGTGGCTAGGAAACTGATATAAATTCGGGATGAGAGGAGTTTTTGCAGCAGCAAAAGAGATCTTGCAAAAGGATCAGAATCGAATAGAATTGAAACTTGCAAAATTAATGAAAATTCTACCCCCAAACTTCCCAGCAATCCTCGAAACAGAGAGGATTAACCCCCAACAAAAAGGGTATCAAATGGTATCAGTATCAGATTTCCATCTGGCTCAACTGCTTTCACTCAGGCTTCGTGAAACCCAGATAGCACCCACCAGTAAACCGTCTTAAAAAAGGAAACCTGGAAACCTGTCTTCCAACCCATACCCCTTTTTTCGGGGCACCCTTTTTCATTTTGACTTTGATCGATCCGTGATCTCTTCGTGTTTTTTCCCACCATGCTGAGGGGGCCACTTGCGCCGCTTATATTTGCGTTGCTGATTCATTTCCACGTAGAGTGCATCCGGAAGCACCTTCACAGCTGTGAAAGTGCTATGACTGCTGACCCACGTTGTAACATATAACAACTCCAAGCAGGATTTATTTCCAAAAGTTGAAGAAATTGGAGTATAACTCTGAGAGAACTAACATCGAATTTCCAAAATTGATGGTACCGGTAGTCGGTAGTTTTTTTCTTCGCAGTGACATGTTCAACTTCATTTATGTTAGCTTTCTTGGGTGGAAACATCAGAATCAGAAACATGTTGATTGATGTCGCTTGTCGCTCATTGTCACTTCCAATATGTCAATTTGCATCTATTTTGTGTATTTCTGTTCTTGCAAAGTCAGGCCAAAACATGCGCAAACCAGCTGCTACTGTTCTTCAACAGCTTTAGGAATCAATTTACCTGATGATTACGGTGGTTTCAAATGGCTCAGCATGAAGCAAATTTGGACAATTTTTTGGCCAAAATCTGCACCAGTCCATAAATGTTTGGCAAACAACATAAATTACAACGTTTTAACATGTTTTAACATCCCATGTGGTTGGCAAGATTGTGTTCATCGACGACCAATTCTACCACGCTTGCCAAGATGGTCCGACTGATTACAATTCCTAATTGCAACCTCACGAACAGTGACGTGCAAGGTAAGAAAATGAGCACACAGTTCCACCGCTTAACAAATTCAAATGTTATGTGTATATATTTATATCAATCACTATATATTGTTTTATGATGTTTTATGTAACTTTAACCTGCATACAATAAACATAAAGTGGATTCCACATTTCCATGTACTGTATGATATATAGACATGTTGTCAAAGCACCTCAAAATGTCTATAGATGTCTCTTCAAGTCCATCTCTCCATGTCAATATTCCATGTAATTCTACATCATCTTAATATAATCTCTGTTTACAATCATACATACGGTATAGATATATTCATCATATATATCTGATATCTATCTATATATATCTACAGCATATTCTACATGCTTCCAACCGAAAACCCCCCGTTTTCCAACCCCAAACGTTTCAACCCCCATCTTTGTGCCGGCACTTCATCCAGGTCGCAGGTGGGCACCTGACCGAGGCAGGTTCCAACTGATTGCCCGGGTTGGAAGATGAGTTTCCTTTTAAACTTAAGACCTCCGGGTCCCAGGGTGCGAACTGATTTTTTTGTTTCAGACATACAAAATATTCCATCAAATAGAGTATTTTTATTTTCAGGCTTTAGTAGAATGATGTTGTGATGCCGCAAGTAGATGCAAGTAGTGATTCTAATTCTACGTCCAACATCACATGGTTGCTTCTTTTTGCGTGGACGATGTCAATATCATATGATCCTAATGTTGCCGCCAAAATGATGCAATGAAATTCAACTTGGATAATCTTGATCTGCAATGCCATACTAGATACTAGGAGACAGGATCACGAGTAGTCACAGTGATGTCGCCCGGCTTGATGTGGGCACCTCAACTCACTAAGCTATTGCATAATTTCAACATGTTCCAATTATTTCCAATGTATTTACTTTTCATGGTAAATCATCTAATCTTTCAGTTTAATTTAATATAATAAACGACCCTATTAGTCTGGCATTTTACAAGGGGAATTTCTTCGTAAAATTGAACGCCGATATGAAACAAGTCTTCATAAGTCTTCAGCCCACTACATCCTTTTTCTTTTTCTGACCTACCCCCAAATTAGTCCGGCATATTTTTTGGTCGCATTTTTTGGAACTTTTAAAAAAGACGCAGGTTTGTACTTGGAAAGCTTAGTAAACAAGAAGAAATCTCATGGATCTATGAGCTTTGGACTTCCAGACTGATGGGAAGGGGTCTGAAAATTGGAGGGTCCACCTTGTTTGTCTGGGGAATTCGGGGGTTTATTCATAAGGTGTCACCATTATTTCTTGAGATCTCAACCGCCTGTTTTCTCACAAACCGCCACTGCTGCCTTCCCAAATATGGTATCAGGATCCCAGTCTTGCTGATCATGGACCAGCTGCAAGTAATTCTCGCACCACCTGACCAGTGCTACTGGGGGGATGCCACATGACGTGAAAACCAATGGATTTGGATTTGAGACGCGATTTCCCACAGTCTGGACTCCACCGATGAACTAAGCCTCGTGAATCAACACATCCTTTATGTAATGATGATGATAACATGAAACAACACTACGCTTGACACGCAAAGGCTGAAATACGATGAAACATATTGACATGATGAAACATGAAGGAAAAACTACATGTTCTTCAGCAACAAAATCAAACAGAGGTCACACCTCTCTTCTTAAGAATCTTCAAAATGTGCGGGCAGAAATTCATAATAAAACCTCCAGCTCATATGTCTCACTGAAAGCAACGCTACTTGAGTTGAACAACCAACCACTGACCAGCTTCCACCTGGGGCTTCTCTTGGCAGCCCTTCTCTCTTCGAGCATCAATTCTCTCTCCTCCTCTTCCATCCATGGATCACCCTTGGCACCGAGAAAATCCACTCTTTCGACTCTTTTGGAGGGAATTTTGATGAACCACAAACAAACATCCGAAAGAATGTTTTTTTTTGTGATTTATTTTCCTGAATCCCAATTCTTATGGATCTTTCAAAATTCACAAAGCACTTATACATAATAATAATAATATCAATATTATAATCAATTGTTTGTTCATAATCATAGATACGCATCTTGCAGAACATGTGTCAGTACATCTGAAAAACAAGTTAAAACAGCAAATTCGTATGTACCTAAAGTAGTATTGGCAGAATTTCCAAAAACCGTCAAACACAAGGCCCCACATCAATGCACCAACTTTGAGTGCCAGCACGGCCGAGGACATCTCCCAGTTTTCTTCTGGTTTTCGTGGGGGTAAAGGCTTTAACCTGTGAACACAAAGACATGGCTGTGAAGGCAGGAGGGATCTGATGCAAATCAGGAGGCTTGTAGAACCGGGGGTATCAAAGCAAATGATGATGATGATGATGATGATGATGATGATGATGCTGGTGGTGGTGGTGGTGAGGAGGGGGGGAGGAGAATGAACATGCAACTGAGAATACACACGAGCAACATAAAAGTCATGGACTCGACCAATAGTGTATGTCGGCGGAATGATTCAAACAAGTCAAAAGGAGAATAAAGTATTCTGCAAGTTCTGCAAGGTCGTTTTGTATCATGCGATGTCTTCTTAACAAGAACCAGGCTATTTAGATGAATGCACCATATACTATTTGCTTTGTCGACAAGACCATGGTACTTCCAGTTACGTTACAAAAACCCATGCAAAAGCTGTCTGGAAAACAAACTGATCAATCAACAAACGTGTGACATTTTGCGTGTGCATAAAGACCGGGCAGGTCTGTCCTTAGCAACCACACTTGTCCTAGACTCTACCCATCCTTTTTTTTGGAATATATCAAACTCACGCGAGATGGTGCTGGACTTATCAACGTCAATAGTATGGTTCTCAGCCATTTCGCAATCCCGCAAATACTTTTTTACCCAACACAATGGCATTCTGAAACGGCCTTTCAAAAAACACCGAAACTACTGGTGTCATGCCTCCCTTTTTGCAAGGCCACAGATTGGCTAGATTATACATCATTGTAAATCTGTTACCCTCCCTGAAACTAACAGCAAAAGCGACTGAAAATGGATGGTTGGAATACTACTTTCCTTATGGGATAAACTATTTTCAGGTGCTGTATTAGTTTTCAGGGAGGGTAGTTCATGATAAACACCATACTACTTCACCGAGCTGCATAGATATCAGTCAAGAAAAAATCTTGTGCTGGATGAAGTCTCTATCGCCCCAAAGAGATTATGACATTATCAAATTGTACCAATCTTGTTGTACAAGGGTCATGATATTACCAACCCAAACAATGGACTATTCAATGGAAATCCCTCAAATTTACCACATATTTCCATTGTTTGATCGTTTGATCCCCAGTAATTTAAAGATCCCTGTTGTTAGCTGTGAAAAGATAGGGATTTTTCCACTTCCATCTGTTTTTTTCCGCCTTAGTAAATGCCACATCTGAGCCGATGCGCTCCTGACCGTTTGACGCGCCGGTGGTGCAGGATGTGGTTTCAACCCCTTTGAATAAAATCTGCTCATCAAAATGGGAATCTTCCCCAATTTTAGGGGTGAAATGTTTGATAATATTTGAAACCACCAACCAGTTTTTGTTGGAGAACTTTTTGGGCTCATAATGTCTTGTTTCATCTTTTTTCAAAAGATTGTAAGAGAACTTCCACATCTTTGATCTAACAAAAAAACAGTTTTTCGCTGAAAGAAATAAACCGAGATCATGCAATCAGACTCTCAGGCAGGGCATCATAGGGCATCGATATTAACCTTCACTTTGATCAATTGCTGGTCCGAATGTAAACAGAACCACTTGATCTGGTCACATTATGATCTCTCACCGGTTCTAGGGTCACTATAGACCAAACGTCAATTCAAGCCTGAAAATTCAAGCAGAATTTGGATGACATCTCTGGATACCTCATTTGCTGGTCATTTTGGTCGTTTGGACACATCATCCCGGCATCATGGATGCTCACGTTTGCTGGCTGCACCCAATCACATCAAACATTCACCCGTTCACTTCGCCTGCGTTTGGGTGAAAGACTCTCACCTCAAACTCAAAGAGAAAGCTGTGAAGGATGAAGGTCACTGATAATCATCGAGTCATCCTGAACTCAAAACTCCTTCTCAGAACTCATAATCCATCAACTGTTGAGGGGTCATTTGTTTCATACATGGAAAAATCTGGGCAAAATTTTGGCAGATTACTACAACCTATAATTTTCCAAACCTGAACTCAGGACCATTTTGTGGGATTCCCGTATCAAACCACCATTTGGGGCTGACCTCGAATGAGGTCGCTCTCATTTTGTCCAGTTCCAGACTGTCAAGAACCATCCTTTATGTTCACCTGCATCACCTGAGTTATTGATAACTTTTAGCCCCAAATCAACAGCCCCCAAAAAAAGAAGACCACCAACAAAAAGGCCCAAAATTTAGAGATTTGGTAAATGAATTCCTTTCTCCACTGGATCGACTCCCGAGGGGGTCCATATTTAGATTGATAGTAAGCAACGAAGCAACGGATTTAAGTGCCTTGAAACGGACTAGGGCCCCGAGCCACGCCACGTACCTTTAAGAATCTCTGACTCCTCACGCTGGTTTGAGGAGCTTTAATCAGTCTCCAAAATATCAATTCTATGGACTGATTCTTTGTGAGTCTTGCAATGTCTGTCCCTAACCCCCCCAAACCACCAGAAAGTCCATGCAAGCGCAACCACACGATCTCAGAGCCGTCTCAAATGTGTGTCAACAAAAGATTCAAAGAGGCTTGCGACCACTACTTCAAATTCTCCACATCTTCCTAGCGTCAAACTTTCGACTTGAACCTAGGCATGGTTCCTATCAAAAGGCTCAACAGAATATATCAAAATACCATATCATCTCATATCTCAAAGTGAAGTTGCCTAGCACTGCACCGGTGCCTTGTCACCCGTGTCTTCACCAGAGCACGGTGAGGCATCCTTGTCATCTTTCATCTCCTCATCCTGGCAGGGGCATTATTCAGCACTTGGCCATAGAAATCCTTCCACTTCTGCAACCTGAAAATGAAGATGGTTTTTGGCTTTATCTCCACTAAAACCACTTTAGCTTTCTCCACTAAACCTTGGACCTTGACACGAGCTATTGCCAGGGCCATTCCGACGACATGACATTGGTCCAACTGAAAATTTTGTTTCACTGCTTCTCGGTCCAGTTCAATGGCTTTCGTTGGGGACAATTCTTTGCGTATTTTGCAGGCTCCAAAAAAAAAGGACTTGGTAACTTTGCATCTCTGGGAATGTGAAGTTCTTTATGGAGCACTGCCATGCTAAATCTGTAATGTAGGTGTTCAAATTGCGAGAGTGAAAACCAAAGGTTGCAATTCAAGGAGTAAGAACTTCTTAGGTCCTTCTTTTCGGATGAATCAGCCGGCTCAGCCGGTGCAGCCTGTTCATCTGCCTGCCAAACATGTCAATCAGGAAAAACAATCACTCAATCTCATGCTCACCATGTGGTCAAACAGTACACTGAAGCACGTGTTCCTGAGATCCTGCAAAAAGAGATCTGAGAGTGTGTTAGTCGAAGTGTTGCGGCTCACAGTCCGGCTTTGCTGATCATTTTTGGCTTGCAAGTGCTTGCTGCCTGCATTTATCAACACTCAAGTTTTCAGCCAGTACTGCTCAAAAACTGCCTGAGGAGCAGCAGCTGAAGGCTCACCCACGTCCTATCCATTGACAGCATGCCCAAGATAAAAACAGTCCTTTGTCATTGAATTAGAATCTTTGCATAATGCATAAATATGTGCAGATCATATGTACACATATATGTACTGCGCTGCATTGCACGAATTTAGTTCCACCAAAAACATGCTGACATAAATAAGCCAACTCATTCTAACTCAATGGATGATAAGATCATGTAGTCTCATGACTCGTAGCAACATGAAAACCTAGACCAAGGAAAGTCGACATGGACTAATTGACAAACTTTCATTGACTGTCCACTCCCTTTTATTTCTGCTCCATAATCGCTTATACTTATAGTCTCATAAGCGCGTATACGTACTATCTGTACATAAAGCTATATTATGCAAGTCCGCTCTGAAACCAATCACTGACCAGGACAAAAAATAGCTAAAACAGGCTCACAACCACAACCACAACGGGAACAAGAACAACAAGAGCAAGATGAACAACACGAGGAGCAATAGCAACAGTCATAGCAACAATGAGAACAAGAACAACAGACAAAGCAAAAAAACAAGAACAAGAGCAAGAACAGGAACAACAATAACAAGAACAGCAACAATAGCCACAAAAAGCACAAGAATACAGTGAAAAGAAGAAGAAGAAAGGCTCCCTCCATCTTTTAGTCTGGAATGAGATTGGAGCCGTCATTCCTGATACCGTAGGTGTTCAAACTGCGAGAGTGAAAACCAAAGGTTGCAATTCAAGGAGTAAGAACTTCTTAGGTCCTTCTTTTCGGATGAATCAGCCGGCTCAGCCGGTGCAGCCTGTTCATCTGCCTGCCAAACATGTCAATCAGGAAAAACAATCACTCAATCTCATGCTCACCATGTGGTCAAACAGTACACTGAAGCATGTGTTCCTGAGATCCTGCAAAAAGAGATCTGAGAGTGTGTTAGTCGAAGTGTTGCGGCTCACAGTCCGGCTTTGCTGATCATTTTTGGCTTGCAAGTGCTTGCTGCCTGCATTTATCAACACTCAAGTCAGCCAGTACTGCTCAAAAACTGCCTGAGGAGCAGCAGCTGAAGGCTCACCCACGTCCTATCCATTGACAGCATGCCCAAGATAAAAACAGTCCTTTGTCATTGAATTAGAATCTTTGCATAATGCATAAATATGTGCAGATCATATGTACACATGTATGTACTGCGCTGCATTGCACGAATTTGGTTCCACCAAAAACATGCTGACATAAATAAGCCAACTCATTCTAACTCAATGGATGATAAGATCATGTAGTCTCATGACTCGTAGCAACATGAAAACCTGGACCAAGGAAAGTCGACATGGACTAATTGACAAACTTTCATTGACTGTCCACTCCCTTTTATTTCTGCTCCATAATCGCTTATACTTATAGTCTCATAAGCGCGTATACGTACTATCTGTACATAAAGCTATATTATGCAAGTCCGCTCTGAAACCAATCACTGACCAGGACAAAAAATAGCTAAAACAGGCTCACAACCACAGCCACAACGGGAACAGGAACAACAAGAACGAGAACAACAAGAACAAGACGAACAACACGAACAGCAATAACAACAGTCATAGCAACAATGAGAACAAGAACAACAGACAAAGCAAAAAAACAAGAACAAGAGCAAGAACAGGAACAACAATAACAAGAACAGCAACAATAGCCACAGAAAGCACAAGAATACAGTGAAAAGAAGAAGAAGAAAGGCTCCCTCCATCTTTTAGTCTGGAATGAGATTGGAGCCGTCATTCCTGATACCGTAGGTGTTCAAACTGCGAGAGTGAAAACCAAAGGTTGCAATTCAAGGAGTAAGAACTTCTTAGGTCCTTCTTTTCGGATGAATCAGCCGGCTCAGCCGGTGCAGCCTGTTCATCTGCCTGCCAAACATGTCAATCAGGAAAAACAATCACTCAATCTCATGCTCACCATGTGGTCAAACAGTACACTGAAGCATGTGTTCCTGAGATCCTGCAAAAAGAGATCTGAGAGTGTGCTAGTCGAAGTGTTGCGGCTCACAGTCCGGCTTTGCTGATCATTTTTGGCTTGCAAGTGCTTGCTGCCTGCATTTATCAACACTCAAGTCAGCCAGTACTGCTCAAAAACTGCCTGAGGAGCAGCAGCTGAAGGCTCACCCACGTCCTATCCATTGACAGCATGCCCAAGATAAAAACAGTCCTTTGTCATTGAATTAGAATCTTTGCATAATGCATAAATATGTGCAGATCATATGTACACATGTATGTACTGCGCTGCATTGCACGAATTTGGTTCCACCAAAAACATGCTGACATAAATAAGCCAACTCATTCTAACTCAATGGATGATAAGATCATGTAGTCTCATGACTCGTAGCAACATGAAAACCTGGACCAAGGAAAGTCGACATGGACTAATTGACAAACTTTCATTGACTGTCCACTCCCTTTTATTTCTGCTCCATAATCGCTTATACTTATAGTCTCATAAGCGCGTATACGTACTATCTGTACATAAAGCTATATTATGCAAGTCCGCTCTGAAACCAATCACTGACCAGGACAAAAATATCTAAAACAGGCTCACAACCACAGCCACAACGGGAACAGGAACAACAAGAACGAGAACAACAAGAACAAGACGAACAACACGAACAGCAATAACAACAGTCATAGCAACAATGAGAACAAGAACAACAGACAAAGCAAAAAAACAAGAACAAGAGCAAGAACAGGAACAACAATAACAAGAACAGCAACAATAGCCACAGAAAGCACAATACAGTGAAAAGAAGAAGAAGAAAGGCTCCCTCCATCTTTAAGTCTGGAATGAGATTGGAGACGTCATTCCTGATACTGTAGGTGTTCAAACTGCGAGAGTGAAAACCAAAGGTTGCAATTCAAGGAGTAAGAACTTCTTAGGTCCTTCTTTTCGGATGAATCAGCCGGCTCAGCCGGTGCAGCCTGTTCATCTGCCTGCCAAACATGTCAATCCGGAAAACAACCACTCAATCACGCTCACCATGTGCTCCAACAAGTAATTGAAGCATGTGTTCCTGAGATCCTGCAACCAGAGATATGAGAGAACCTGTACCAGCATTTTGAGATCCTATGTGTTTGTCGAAGTGTTTTCGGCTCACAGCTTGCTCGTGCTTTCTCTCTGCTAAACGATTTTAACGTACATGACTTAACCTGGAAAAAAATGCACTCTTCTCGTTGTAATCTGCTTGATTGCTCAACTGCGTCAATCAACACTCTGCTTACAAAGCGCCTGAAGAGCAGCATTTGAAGACTCAGCCATCTTTGGGGAAGTGTCCACGTCCTGCCAATTGAAAGCATGTCCAAGATCAATCAGGAACCGATAACAAGTGATAACATTATTCAAACTAGTAAACTAGTGAATGATGCCTCATGACTTGTAGCACCATGACTTTGACAAGCAAAGGTCAGCATGGATCAATGATCACAAACCTGTCGGCAGTAATCCACAGTGATTTCTGTTCTGCATAGCATCAATAGAGGTGATGCATGGTGATGCTGCGTTCTGACATTTCTGGTTGGCATCCTTGCTCTGAAAACATCACCGACCAGGTCGAATGCTTGTCAAGAAAGGCTTACAACAAAACCCACGACGTGTCCACATGTCTTGGCAAAATCACCATTTGAAGATGGTTCGTAGAAGCTAACATGCGTGTCAAATTGGGAGAGGGAAAACCAAAGGTCGCCATGAAAGGAATATCAAGATTATCGAGGAATGATAGCAGCATGCAACCCACTCTCAACATCTTCCAACTTCTTCTAGCCTTCTTTTCGGATGGATCAGCCGGCTCCGCTGGTTCAGCATGTTCATCTGCCTGTCAAGCATGTCAGTCAATCACCAGCAAACAACCCATACTCCTGGCATCTTCAAACGGTACATCGATGTACAGTATGTGTTCTTGAAACTCTGCAAACCAAGACCTAAAGGTGCACGTACTCGCCTGTGAAATCCTAGGAGCCTGGTCAACACTCATGGCTTCAGCCAGAAATGCCTGAAGAGCTGAAGGCTCATCCATCTTTGGCGGGCTGTCCACATCCTGTCCACACTGACAGACTGACAGCATGTCCCAGATCAGTCAAAATTGTAGTAAACCATGGTGTGTGTGTGTGTATGAGTATTGCTAAAATAACTTTGATTGGGGAACATCGGCAAACCGATCAATTCCTCAATGATTTATGGACAGCAGTATGGGTTGTCCAGACATGTCCAAACATATTATATGATGATGGTGCATTTCAACTCCTCTTCTCTCGGTCGGACCGTAGCGCTGTTCACGCGAGACCAGCGAAGCAACCGAGTGCGCACCCCAACTGATGCAGCAGCAGTAGCTTCAGCCGCCCTCTTCACAGCCCTATTGGTCTCGGTCTGCACAGGCGAACGAATTGCACACATTTGCATACGGCATTCACATGGCATTGTTCAAGTAACAAAGTATTACAAGATATTACAAGCATTGCCCTTGCGCTTCTTCTATGTTTCGACCATTTGGAATTTGGATGAATTTTCGGTGATTCAAGGAATAAACCATGTTGTAGATTCGACACACGGTAAGGCCAAACAAAAAATCCCAAACACTCATGGCCTTAGGAGGATTCCAGAAAAGGACAAGCAACTTCCCTGTTTAACATGTCGCAGGACCTGAGCTGCCTTAAAGATGGGTGCTGTACCCCCAGTGGCATAATTTTATAGCCTCAATTCCTGAATACCTATTGAAATTACGAGAGGGAAAACCAAGGGTTACAATGCATGGAATGATAGCAGCATGTAACCCACTCTCAACATCTTCCAACTTCTTCTAGCCTTCTTTTCGGATGAATCAGCCGGCTCCGCTGGTTCAGCGCGTTCATCTGCCTGCCAAGCATGTCAATCATCAGCTGGAAAAACAACCACTCAATCTAACGCTGGCCATATGTTGAAACAATTAATTGAAGTACTTTTTCCCGAAATCCTTCAAACATAAATCTAAAAACAAAATTACACACCTAATATATTATGAGGTCCCATGAGTCTATGGGAACATTCACTATTCCAACATACTGCATCTAGTGAATCCTGAATCTAGTGTTTCTGGATGAAATCAACCCTCTCTGTTGCTCAAAATCCAGCAAGCTTGGAGCAATCGAGAATAAACAAAATAGTAGACGTCGTCTTCCCGATATGTCTGGGCGAGTAAATGTACATGGATAGAAATTTTGATATTCAGCGTAATATTTGTCACAACCGAGCTGGAAAGCGCTGGAAAGTGCTTGCTCTTTGTTCTATGATTGTGAGGTACCTAACCTAAAACACTTCCCACTGTTTCCCACCCTTTGTCAATCAACACTCTCGATTGTTCCTCACTACGGCCACAAAGCGCCTCAAGAGGAGCTGAAGACTCAGCCATCTTTGGCGAGGTGTCTACATCCTCTGGATTGACAGACTCAGATCAGTGCATGAACTGCCGCCAAATTTATACTTCCATATACTTCCTGACTGAAGGGAAACGGGCCGATCTTTAAACTATGATTAATTGGAAACCGGTGCAATCTCAAATCTCTAGCCGTTTCAACAATCAGCTGGTTGGAATTCCGGATCTTCATTTAAGTGATGATGATGATAATGACGATGATGAGGACGACGGTGCTGCTCGTGGCGGCGATAGTGTTAATGGCTCAAAAAAGGTGACCATCAGTCCAGGGCAGTAGTTTGTCCCATCCTTCTGTACTAGTGTTTGGATCTCAGCTATCAAGACCTAGTGGTAAGAAACAAATGCAAACTCTTTCACAATCAAGAGAAACAAATGCAGACTTTTTGACAATCAACAGAAACAAAGTAAACCATAAATCACGTGTTTCGTGTTCCCTGGCAATCCTTTTACACCTACAATTGCTGGGCTTCTCTTTCTACCATCTCTCCCCTGCATTTCTCGTGAACTCCCTCCTTGGGAGCTTCCTCTGCCTCACAATGGAAAACAGCTTGTTTTGCAGGTTTCTTAGTAAATCTACAAGATATGAACATGAGATACCCTGCACTCTAGTAAGAAACCTTCACCGGACTTGACTGAAACACCCATATAGCAAAAGAATCCATACAAGTTTGCAGGAACAAACAGGAGAATGGCAGCACCGGTGCACTGATGATTGGTTCTTTATGGTTCTTTTGCCAAGTTTTTTTGGGTAAGATATACCAATATCTAGTACATATACATGTCTTCACCAGCCAGGGGTCATTCTGCAAGGTTCATCTTAGTGAGGCGGTTCAGCTTGGGGCAAATGGGGACCCTCGGCCAAGGCCAAAAAAATGCGATCAGCCATCTTGGTAGTCACTGTCGTCACCAAACTGAGGAGGTTCATCCTACGAAACCACTGGGGAGGTTCACCATCCCCCCATCCCCAACCTCTGCTTCGGTCACATCCAGGTTTCGTTGAAAAATCTCCTCCGCCTTGGATTGGATGGGTAGCTGCTATGGGTTGCTGGTTGCTACCCTTAAAGCGGAACCATTTTCTGGATCTACGGATCCAATTTCTAGGGATTTTTTTAGAGCCTAATGAGAGGACGCGGCTTTCAATGGATGAATATCTATGTTACATCTAATGCGACCCCCATCCACCCAATTTCTGAAACTAATACCTGCGCCTGAAAAATCAAGAACTGAGAAACAACTCCCTTACAGTGATATTTTTTTCAGGAAGTGTATGGTACTTTCTCTTCAGCACCAGGAAGAATCGTATCACCGGTTCTGGAGGATTGCAGTTTTGCGGGGTATACCGTGTGATACTCGCCTTTCGAATGCTTCAAACGAAGTTTCTGATCCTCTCTTATTCCAATTTTCTCCAGCCCTGCCCATCAACTAAGGACACCCCACACATGAGGATGTTGCCTTTGAGCAATCCTGGGTGAAACATATATCCCTTCCCACAGATTCAGTGTGAGCATCCTGCGAGTGACTTGTGACATCTTGCGACTGATGACCATCAAGGCACTGGAGGAAGGCGTGTGCATTTAGAGCGTCAATTCATCTCGAGAAAGGGCGC
Organism: Breviolum minutum Mf 1.05b.01; assembly: GCA_000507305.1. Lineage (NCBI taxonomy): Eukaryota > Dinophyceae > Suessiales > Symbiodiniaceae > Breviolum > Breviolum minutum. The sequence continues at coordinate 31,275 of DF240714.1, forward strand.
TGAAGGCGCTGGATGTTGTTTATTTCGGATGCTTTTCAATAGTTTGACCTACCACTAGAGATGAACACAACTTCAAAACAATTCCGATGCAACAAAAACACATCAACACACATCCAATGCCCAAAAACCAATGTTCAACGGGTTTTTTTAATGTTTTGATCCATCCAGACTTAAGGATCTTCCTTCGGAAGTCGCCATCCAACACACCCCACTCGACGATATAAGTCAAGTCTCCCCTTCTGATCCCGTGAACTCTGCAACCTGCGGACAGGTTGCAGTGGATCTTTTTTCTCTTGGATTTACTTGTCCGATGCTTGGAAAAAGCAAACACCTGTAACAAATATTCTCCCAAATGGTGGTGATTTGATGGTGATTTGATGGTGATTTACCATGCTTAAACAAATTCAAGCTCTTGGTAGGATGCAGGGAGTATGGGAGGCAGTTGCACCATGGGTTGAAAAAAAACCTAAAGTCACCTAAAGCATCCTAGTATATCCCAGTCTCTTCATCCACAGGGGCCAGGTTTTTCTGGGAAAATCTCCAAAAATTGAACCTACAAATTCAATAGAGGGAACCAATCATCCAGTAAGTAGTGGAACAAAAATCCGAAAATCCCAAATAGAGCCTCTTGTATCTTTACTATCACTGAAAACCGTATATCTAAAAAAACACCTTCATTCTTCATTCTTCATCAATGAACTTGTGTCACCTAAGTAAGGAGGATATTTTTTGGGGGGAAGATGTCTGTTTTCCCTCACAAGTTTCCCACTGTTTCCCTAGGTTGGGGCTGCCTCATCATTGAGCCTTGCGACCTCAGCACCACGGGTACTCATGTCCTGGCGGGAAGCAGGAAGGACACGAATCTACAAGCAACATGACAACTATGTCAATGATTTTGCCCACAGGGCCCCTGGGAAGATACCCCAAACTTCCCCAAAGCCCCACAAAGAAAGGAATTCCTTCATAAACTGTTGGTGAAACATCCGGGGTATCTTCCAGGGGTATGTGGGTGGGATCTTAGACTATTGTATTTACTGTAAAACATTCATGAGTATTACAGCAGAACTACCTGTTGAAAGTTATTAAACGTGGGGTATTTATTACAACTATTAGAACTCTAACAATTAAGCTAGTAGAATCATGAATACACCAATTTGTACAACAGCAATACACACTAGAAGGAAAGAAACATATCATTTGTCAGAATCATGTTTCAAATGGAAACACAATACTTGAGACATTATGTATATATCTCTATATAAATCTATATCTATATCCATCTTATATCTATATCAAATAACATATGATCTCGTTAGAATATCTGTAACCTACCCCCAATTCATGTATGGTATATGTATATCTTTGCAATGGATCCAACCGAAAACACATTGTAAATAGATGCAAGCAAATGCAAGAATATCTTTTATGTGTACTGTAGTTTATCATCTTATCACGCTGAAATGTATTTCATTCATCTCGATCGGGGAAATTCTAGACAAACCTTTTCGGGTGGCGTCAACTTACCTCTCTGTAATTTGACCAAACATGGTAAGAAATATGGAACCATTAAATTGTTGGTTTGCAAAGAAGTTTCAGTTAATAGGTAGTACGGTAGTGTATCCCACTAATTGCAGGCTTTTACATATAGATCCCACAGTCACAAGTGGTGCTTACATGTCTTATGAAGCCAACATAGCTGCCCCAATCTTTCCTTCCACTTTATTTCTTCACTTCATTGGTCTTATCCTTCTGAACTCAACACTGTGAGAAAGAAAAAGGCACACAACAGCACGCTAGGAAAACCTGAGGTATCCGTACTTAGATTGGTAAAAGATGCTGAAAGTTTGAACATGTATATGTGTATATATATATACGTAGGATTACATCATTATATCTATATTAATGTATTTACAAATTTAAATATACATTTAGTGAGTCACATCTAACATAAATATCCTAACATCCCATGAAACAGATCAATAAATCTAAGATTCGACGGTTCAAACTCTGAGATTCCCAAATGAGCCATGAAAAAAAACCCTTGCTACATCCCATTGGAGAGGTGGGTTCATAGGGATCCTTAGAATGGCTTAATATAGAGCCCATGCAAGTGGGAGGCACATCCCCGCTGGCACATCCCGGCGCTTCGGAACGAAGTCGAGTTGTCCTGCTCCTCCACAGTTTCCTCTGCCTGCGGGGTTTCAGCCGCTGGTTGCAACCCAAACGGTTGATGGGGATGTAAGAAAACCTTGCAAATAATAGGGTAAACTGCCAACCTCAACTGGTTCGCCGGATTTCTGAACCATCAACGGTAGTACCTTCTCATCATCAAACCTTAGCACTCATTTTGGAGTTTCTGCGAATGTTGGACAGATTCTTCAATGATTTTCCAATGATTTCGAGTGAACATTCAAATTGGGCGACTTACAGCCTTACAGCTATCAAATGTTATCAAAAGTCATCATGAGTCTAGCAACCTCCAAAGCCCGTGAAAAAACAAAACTTCATTAATCTTGTTGAGGTCTTAGGCTCTGGCAAATCACAACATTTCACCATCATCTTTAAGTGAGATCACCCAGGGTGAGATGAGGTCGCTTTACATCGCGCAATAACGTTATAACTAAGAATCTCCATCCCATTCTATATTTTCTTTTATGTTGTGGTTTCAAACCGACTCGAAAAAAGTAATCAAAATTAGAAAAATCTCCGAGATATCTCCAAGTATCTAGGGGTGGTAATCAAACATGTTTGAAAACCCACCCAGTTCTCCATCTTCAGCCACCAAAAAAGTTCCTTCCCAAACACCTTCCATGCCCCAATTGAGCCTCTGGGGGCGGATCCCTTTGTGAGATGGCCTTTTGGGCCTGTTGGGCGTGGATTTGAGGGTGCATATCATCCATCCACCCGTCTTCCTATACTATCCTATTCATATCCTATACTCCATAAGTCTCCTTTTTTTTCAGATGGTACATCGAACCTTTACTCCAAATCACTGGGAACATTTTGTGATGGAATCATTGCCTAATCTCGCTTCCTCTTGAGGCTTCCAACCTTCGAAACATCCCACAAATCAGCTAATCGAGCTGTGTGAACCGATAGAAACTCATGAAATTAAAATGAAGTCATCGAACTATGTATCCATGTGGAAGTAACTCCCTATCTTCACCTATGATAAAGGAAATGACTTTTCCTGGAGGGACTACCCTTTCCCACAAAGAGCCATGATTGATGGCATTGGAGGGAAGAATCCACAAATTCTATCAAATTTTGTTGTGCCTAGAACAACTTTGCCCTTTTTGGCGAGCTTCAAGGGATGCGAAAGTTCCCAGGCACCCTGAACAGCCATGGCTGTCAAAAATTGAGTGAACTCCCTAAAAATCGATGAAACAGCAGGTACTTGGTTGGTAGCTCATTTCAGACACCAAGCAAGAAGAAACCAACATAAAACGCCATTAGCATCCATTAGCAGACTTAGCTCCATGAAAAAACAGTCCTGTACCAACATGTACCAACGTCCCAATGGAGGTGCCATGATTTACTATGCCTCCTCATCTTCTTTGCTCTTGGATTGAGCAGCCTCCACCTCCTCTTCCTCACACGCCATGCTGTGGAGGGCTACTGTGGTGACACCCACTGAAAAAAAGAACGCCGGCACATCTGATTGGATTATGGAGTTTGAACATTTTGAAGATGCAAGGAAGCATGGCACCACCATTTTGGATAGGGAATCATCCCTTTGTCTGGCACCTTTGAGGTATGCAAGGTGCAGGACAACAACGACAAGGGTAACGACAATGACGACGATGACGACAACAACCAACAACCAACAACCAACAACCACAACAACCACAACAACCACAAAGACAACGACAACGACAACAACGACAACAACAACAACAACAACAACAACAACAACAACAACGACAACGACAACAACAACAACAACAACGACAACGACAACGACAACGACAACGACAACGACAACGACAAAACAACAACAACAACAACAACAACAACAACAACAACAACAACAACAACAACAACGACCACAACGACCACAACGACCACAACGACAACAACGACAACAACGACAACAACAACAACAACGACAACAACGACAACAACGACAACCACGACGACAACGACGACAACGACGACAACGACGACAACGACGACACCGACGACACCGACGACACCAACGACACCACCACCACCAACGACACCACCACCAACGACACCACCACCACCACCACCACCACCACCACCACCACCACCACCAACACCAACAACACCAACAACACCAACAACACCAAACAACACCAACAACACCACAACNAACAACAACAACAACAACAACAACAACAACAACAACAAACAACAACAAACAACAACAAACAACAACAACAACAACAACAACAACAACAACAACAACAACAACAACAACAACAAACAACAACAAACAACAACAAACAACAACAACAACAACAACAACAACAACAACAACAACAACAACAACAACAACAACAACAACAACAAACATGGCACCACCATTTTGGATAGGGAATCATCACAAGAACAAAAACAAGGTCACGCAAAAACAAGAACAAGAACAACAAACAACAAGAACAAATACGACGAAATATGATAAGTACAAGAAGCAGGAAGAAACATAATGAGAAACAACTGTAGAAGTAGACGTAGAAGTTCAACAAAAAGGATCTCTTTTCACCAATTGATGTACAAGTGCTTCCCCCAAACAGACTCCCTTAGGCACCAAACCCGAGCTGGTGGGAAGCAATCTGAAAGATCATCGTCTTCCACCTGGAGTTTTATCACCAAGCCTGAATTCTTTGGTCCATGTTTTGGGTCCCCCTTAAACATCAACCTGAAAGAAACATGTGGAACATGTTTTTTTTGGGGTCAAAAAACACCCAACCTGAAGCATTTTTGTTGTTTTCCTCTGCCTTCAAGGATATTTCTTTTTCGAGATGATAGAGCTCAATTTTTTGAGGTTGTCACCTGGTCCATCTCAAACAATTAGAAATAGGATGAAATAGGAGTTGAGTCATGTTGAGCGTCCAAAATAGCCATGTTCCACTTGCATGGTTGGAAATCTTTGGAGCTCAAAGCCTTGCACACTTATACGCCTTGACTTACAATGTTGACCTGACTGGCTGATTGAAGGAGAAAAAAACCCAATTGCAATGGAACTCTCATCGTCAGCTAGCACAGCAACTCCCAGGATGTTGCAGGATTTTCAGCTGCATGGCTCCGTGGTTCAAGCATTGGGTTAGTAACTCAATGAATCCTTTCTAAGACATGCTAGTCCCGAACTTTTGAGCATTCCCGACGATACAACCTTGACTAGGAGGTGGTTGAACCTTTGGTTGTGAAAAACATTAACCAAATAGGCTTCTTCTTGCCATTTGGCACGGGATGACCCCAAAAAATGCTTCCAACATCTTAACAACAATGTTTAACGCGTTTCATGGTCAAATTCGATCAATGGTTATAGTGGGTGGTTGTTTTCGTTTAGCATTCTTTGATAGGGGATTCCTACAATTACGATAGTAAACCCACCTACCCCAACCACCTACCCGAACCCGTTGACCATCCGCTGCAACAACACGAAACCCGTGACCTTGGCAGGTTCATCGTGTGGGAAACTCGTCACCTGGCATGACAGGAACCGAATGGGTGAAGCGAAGCATAGTGAAAAACAAAAAATCCAGGAAATTGGATGATGAGATATGATGATTTTTCGCAGTTCAGTTCTGTACCCTGAAGAAGTTCTACTCACTTTTTTCTTAGCTTTTTTTTGCTGAATCATGAATCATACATCAGAATGTTTCACCAAGCTCTAAAATCTTGAAAGGTCCTAATGGACCATTTTAGCAGATTTTGCCGTTGTGAGGGTTGGTGATACTAATAAATTCAACCCCGATTTGTGGCTTGAACTGAAAGCATCTGCGTTTTGCACATTTCCTCGCCACATCTTCCAAAACGACTCAAATTTGGCATTGTCAAGAAAAACCCATAAGTGACACGTTACCAGGATTCCAAAAAAAACACAGTGGGATCACCTGGATATTTACAACGAATTCTCATATGTAGATTATACATAATGTAGATATACAAAAGAACACACATTTACACATAAACACTGACTAGTAAGATGAACTGTGAAATGTGTCTATGCCAAGAAGCATCTACGCATCTAAATACCCACGTCCAAGGAAAGTTCGCTAAAACTAAAACATGCATTTCCACATTGCACACAATCTGCATATTCGCAACCCTTCTGGCGACACATTTCACGCCTCTGTATTTGCTGGTGCCGCATCTGCCTGCGCAATCTGTGCTCGCCGAGTCTGAAATGCTAAAAATCTTACAGCTCTGAACCTGAACTTTCTAAGTCCCGAAAGTGGCAACAAAAAAACTTCTTAGATCCACATCAATGGATGAGTTTCACCATTTGCTTACATTTGACACATCAGCGGAATAACATCGAAGAAAGAATCTGCAGGCTCAACTTCAAGCTCCTCTGCCTTCAAGCACCATAAATTAACAGAACCAAACCTACAAAAGCCGCACATGCTGATTTTGAATAAGGGGGCATCATGCAGTGAAGCATGCACAGAATAGAAATCACTTATAGACTTACATGATCTATATGATTATTATATAATATATAATATTATTTGTGAAATAATTGATTCACATTGTATAGCTATATATAGATCTTGTGATATAATATACCATATCTGTACCGTATGCAACAAATGTTCTGGCTGGATTAAAATATCTTTCCGTCAAATCCCTATCAGGGCCACATGTTTCTTAGCAGAAGTACCCCGATACGTCAACAGTCACAGCTTCTTAAACTGGCCTCTTGATCAGCATCAGCATGGTGAACCTGAAATGGATAACAAGTTCTTGCCAGGACTCCACTTCAGACCCCTCAGGTGAGAAAAAAAGTGCTACTATTATATTGGAATCTTCCAGAACTTGTCCCACATCCTTCCAAATATAACCGTGGCAGCCAAAGGGTTTCAGGCTGGCCTCTTGATCAGCCTCAGCATCGAGGACCTCTTGCTTAGCCTGATACGGTGGAAAAGTTTTTGTAAGCACTCCCCTTCGCTGAGCAACACGGGAAGCACTACAGTGCATTGCATTTATGCTGACAAGATCGAAGCGATTGATATAAAGTCAGGTTGAACAGAAATTGCAAACAGATGTCAGTTTGGGGATGTTTGTAGCTACTAATTTCCAAGGTCTTTCGAAGCCTTCCCTCCATAGCAGCACCCACATTTTTGGAATCTTCCAGAACTTGTCCCACATCCTTCCAAATATAACCGTGGCAGCCAAAGGGTTTCAGGCTGGCCTCTTGATCAGCCTCAGCATCGAGGACCTCTTGCTTAGCCTGATACGGTGGAAAAGTTTTTGTAAGAACTCCACTTCACTGAGCAACACGTGAGGCACTACAGTGCATTGCATTCATGCTGACAAGATAAAAGTGATTGATATAAAGTCAGGTTGAACAGACATTGCAAACAGATGTCAGTTTGGGGATGTTTGTAGCTACTAATTTCCAAGGTCTTTCGAAGCCTTCCCTCCATAGCAGCACCCACATTTTTGGAATCTTCCAGAACTTGTCCCACATCCTTCCAAATATAACCGTGGCAGCCAAAGGGTTTCAGGCTGGCCTCTTGATCAGCCTCAGCATCGAGGACCTCTTGCTTAGCCTGATACGGTGGAAAAGTTTTTGTAAGAACTCCCCTTCACTGAGCAACACGGGAAGCACTACAGTGCATTGCATTCATTCTGACACGACTGCAGTGATAAAGTCAGGTTGAACAGAAATTGCAAACACATGTCAGTTTGTGGATGTTTGTGGCTACTAATTTCTAAGGTCTTTCGAAGCCTTCCCTCCATAGCAGCACCCACATTTTTGGAATCTTCCAGAACTTGTCCCACATCCTTCCAACTATAACCGTGGCAACCAAAGGGTTTCAGGCTGGCCTCTTGATCAGCCTCAGCATGGAGGACCTCTTGCTCAGCCTGATACGGTGGAAAAGTGTTTGTAAGCACTCCCCTTCACTGAGCAACACGGGAAGCAGTACAGTGCATTGCATTCATGCTGACACGATTGAAGTGATTGATGTAAAGTCATATTAAACAGAAATTGCAAACACATGTCAGTTTGTGGATATTTGTGGCTACTAATTTCCAAGGTCTTTCGAAGCCTTCCTTCCATAGCAGCACCCACATTTTTGGAATCTTCCAGAACTTGTCCCACATCCTTCCAACTGTAACCGTCGCAGCCAAAGGGTTTCAGGCTGGCCTCTTGATCAGCCTCAGCATCGTGGACCTCTTGCTTAGCCTGATACGGTGGAAAAGTGTTTGTAAGCACTCCCCTTCACTGAGCAACACGGGAAGCAGTACAGTGCATTGCATTCATGCTGACATTTGCTACTTCTTGTGGCTGTTAAGATCTCTTGTGAAGCCTTCACCCGATAGCATCACCCACTACCTGGAAATCTTCCGGAACCCTTCCAACAGTGACAGTGTCAGCCAAAATGTTTCAGGCTGGATTCTTGATCAGCATCAGCATTTTTGCATGTTCAATGCAAACATGCGAGAATTAAGAAACAATACAAGCTGGTGTTTGTACAGAATGTGAATCTTCATCACAAAGGTGATTGAAGTTTCTACAGCAGCCAATCCAACAACATTTGGACATTATCATTGTTCCCCTCTTGCAAGTCTTCAGCAACCACATGTTTCCAGCTGGCCTCTGTGTGATCAGCTGCCTCGTGCCCTTGCTTCACCTGATCCAGAAAGGGGATGCATTTCGAAGTGGACATCTCTGCTGAAATTCCATCAATATGAACTCTTGGGTAAACTCATTTCTCATATCCCATACCATCCATGTATGGTATATTTACCTACGTACATCCATGTAGGTAAATATACTATATATGGATGGTATGGGATATGAATGGATGAATGCGGGCCCGGGTGGAAATCTGACAGCTCGCTGGCTGGAAATGCCCTTGACTTATCACATTGGATCCATTCATTGAATGATTGCACTGCCACAAAGACCTAGTTGGTGGTTGAACCAACCTATTTGAAAAATATGAGGATCATTTCTCCAGGGTGAAATGGGTGAAAAACAAATATTTTTTGAAATCACCATCTAGAGACTGCTGAAAAATAGTTGTGGTTGTGAACCTTGGAACATTTCTTACAAACTCAGAAGACACATTTCCAAATTACAGGAGAATCGATGCTAGAAAGTCATACTGAAATTGAATCAATTTTGATGGACACAATCTGGCTGGGATGGTTGATCCACTGTAATCAATGGGATATTCACCATATCAATCATTTTGCCGGTTTTTGTCCATCAGCAGTACCAAGCGATACTACGTTGTACCCAATTTGGGTGTCTTGAGGGAGCTCCAAACTCAAGAGCATATCTCCTTTGAACCTGCGGGTAATCTTAATATCTCTGGTTCGAATTCCTGTAACTCCTTCTAAATACCATAGAAACCGTTGATCTTCCAGACTGCTCCTTTGGATTATATCAGAGGGTAAAGTGAAGTACGTTTGGTGGATTTGGGAGTCATCGCACCAATCCAACTTCACAAACCAAAACAAGATCAGAGACGTTGCAGGGGGTCCATGAAGGGAAATCTGACATGACTCAATAATCTCCAAAACGATGAACATCTAGTTGGTGGTTTCAACCCATTTGGAAAATATTCGTCAAATTGGATCATTTCCCCAGGGATCGGGGTGAAAATAAAAAATATTTGAGTTGCCACCACCTAGACATCAACTGAAATCCTGATCCCCAACTTTGCCTCTGACTCAAATGACTGAACGGGCTGAACTACAGGGGCCTGACAGGTGCTTTTTGGCATGTGGAGCAAATTCTTATATAGTCAACAATATAATAATACATAATATATAATATATACAGTGATCATTTCGGGCACCTGGTACACCACCTGGCAGCTGGAAGTACTTACAGTAGAACAAGTAGATGGTGTGCTTTTGGAACTGATACTGTAAGTCTTGTGTATTTGGGTCACAATAAAACATAATAAACCCAGCTCCATGCGAGTAGCACCATCTACTTTCACCTTAGAGGAGGCAAAGACGCTCAGATCTCTTCATGGCTCACATCCAATCTCGGCAGAAAGGAAACACAGTGGAAGCACTATGATTCGATCTTTCAATATCAAGAAAGAATGTAGCAATGTAGCAACAGAACTGAGCAAGAAAACCTCATCAAAGCTCAAATTTCGTGAACATCTTTGGTGAAAGATCGGTGATCTGCGGTGCCAGTGGTCATTATATTACCAATCCAAACAAATTCACTATTAAGGGGAAATCCCTCAAACAGGTAATGTAATGATCCCTGGGTGCTTAATGTGAATTTTGTTTGGGGGGCCGACTCCCATCCACCTCTTCCCAGCCACCACCAGTCACTCCGCCTCCCAAAACGCGCGGCCGGGCACAAACTCCACAGGGTTCAGATTCCACCGAAAGGGCGTTGCCTCGGCGTCATGGAGAACACCAGCTTGAGTCGGACATGATCTTCACGGTGGAAATCAAGGGAAAAATGGTGATATTTTCCTCGAAAATAACATGCCTTGAAAAAAGGGACCATTTCAAAAGGCAATTTCTTCTTTCAAATATTGATTTTCAGGGGGTATGTTAGCTTTCGGAATAGGAATTTCATTCCTGAATTCTGGAAGTTTTGGAAAGATGCAAATTTTGGGAATCCGGATGTCGTGCTATGACTGTTTACAGCAGAAACCTGACCCTCACCACTTTTGAGTACTTGATGGCTACAGAATCACATGGGTCGCACAATTGAAAGTGTAGCATTCGATTCTATTTACTCCAGGACAGCTACAGTCAGTATCGCATCTCGGCCCAGCAAAAGTGGGCCGAAAAATAATAGACTGACAAGAAAGAGAATTGTTTGGCTGATTTGTGTTTTGACTGCATTCGTGCAGTGCTGGCGTATACAAAATGAATGCCTTGGGTCTACCGTCAGTGGCTTTTGGGCATAGGGGCTAGTCACTCACAGTTTTTTCCCCCCTCGAAAAAGAAATCTCAGCAATAAAGGCAACGCAAAGTAGTCATGACAACCCAATCTGTCTGTGCCGAGTGGGACCGCAACCCTTTGACCAACCTGCTCAATATCCACACTTTCTGGGAAAATTCTAAATTCCTCTTCGTTCCAAAAACAACTGACTGAAGGCCATTCTGGGATGATAATGGATTCCCTGAAAACCACCATTTTGATCCCCCTTCATTGATGGGCGTTATGCTATTCTTGTCATTTTATAGTAAAGGGAGGTTTTTATGAAATGCCGGAATGGGATATATAGACTTTTAATAAAATGGCACAGAATGGCATATTCACATGCATTTTTTTTAATATTTGAACTTGTTTTTGGCATGCATTTTTTTTTAATAAAATGCAAACACCAGCAAGGAAGATAATCCAACATAAGCAAACAATTCGGATCAGAATAGGTTCTACCCTTCTATAGTGGGACAATGAAGGGAGTTCCATTTTGTTTTTCATTTCCCAAGGTTGGTGGATTGGTCCCTTTCAAGATTAGACAACTCCTGGCAGGTCCCTGGCCTTTTGGTATGCTGGCGTGGCAGGAACCTCACAGGGTGGTCATGACATGAAGGGCCCCTTTTATGTAGTTTTCATGGGGAGAAATGGAGACAATTCATGGTGGGATTTGTCAAATCCTTCTACTCATCTCAACTCACGAGATCATCGTTTTACATCGCTTTTTAATTGATAGGTACAGTATATGAAGTTCACCCTTCCTTCTATTCGGGTAGCAAGCCCACAAGAGGTTTCTGAACTGCCAGTAGTGGCAGAAAGGAAAACCCAGTCACACAGGCTAAAAATCGACCCAGAAGACGATAAGCATCTGGGACCAACTCGCTACCTAAGAAAACCCGAAACACATTTCAGAAACCACAAACAAATAAATCCAACACCTTGGCATCTTTCCAAAATAGATCAAAATAGCATGCAAGGATGGATGGTTTAACCCATAGCTCATCCGCCAATTCACCATTGCCGCCACCTCCTCGGTCACGGTCAGCTTCGCTGGCTCTGGTTCCTTTCAAAGGAGCCGGTTGGATGACATAAACATCTCCAAAAATCATCTGTAACACCTGGAACCCCAAACAACCAGCTTTTTTCATGGATGTTTGGAGGAAAAACAATCCAACCATTTAAAATTGGTTGTTTGGAGTTCCAGGCAATCCTATTCATTTCCTGTAGTGCACCCTATTATCGGACCTTGGAAGTTGCTACCATGGTAGCACCATGCAAGCATGGTGCATTATCTGCGCCCTTGAAGCTCAAGAAAATCAATGGCGCAATTTCAGTGCCAATGCTTGGGTATCATTCATTCATTGCTATCAACATGTATTGAAAAGAAAGCAGAGACCCAGAATTTATGACAGCATACAGCGTTACGTCACAAAACTAAACAAAAAAGCGTAAATGCTCGCAATTCCTCCCACAGGAATTCGCCTTTTCGGCACACTCCGGCTTTGAGTCCGCTGGAAGGTCCTACAGGAATTCAACACTCCATGGTCATTGCTCCAAATAAGTGCTTTCCAAATATAAATATGGTAAATTCAAGTCATCTCCAACTACTCCCTTCTGATAGGGGAAACAAAATTGCCAAGTCCCGCGTAGTAGGTGGGGGCAGATTGCAAGTCAGAAGACAAGTGATTTAAAAATATATGGGCACATGGTCCCACATTGCACACTGAAACAGCAATCTTACACAATGCAGGAAATACGAATACTCTATCTTTTGCATTCTTTTGCATAATTTGACGATCAATTCTACTCAGGTCATGAATGTTCGTTTGTGGGTTTTCCATGATTTTCCAACCCAACTCTTTCATTTTCTCATAGATTTCCCTTGCGAAGGCATGAGTGTATGAATGTCGCTCATATCCGTCCCTTTTTGGCTTCATGGGGGTGCTCACGTACCGACATTAAGAATGTTCAAACTTTCATTCCCCTAAAAAACACACAAGAGGTTTGCCCAGCAAAATATATCCCAAATGCACTCTGCCGTTTGGCCTCCTGCTCCTCTAGCAATGCAGCTGTTGGCTCATCAGGGAGGTGGCTCTCTGCCTAGCAGGCTGCTACACTAGACAAAGTGCAATCTGTTCATGCAGCAAACATCTGAAGTTGATTTGGGGGATAGATCAACTATATAATAACTATACATAATGATCTATAATATGTGTGACTCTGTCACCTTCCTCCGAAATGAAGTACCTATGTCCCTTTCATTCCTTTTATTGGACAACTCTTTTCAGGGGAAATCAGGTGTTGGACCTGTCAATATCTCACTTAGAAGTTAGCTGCATCAGTGCACGCTGGAATCGAAAGCTAATATATATATATACATATATAATATATCATACACCTGAGGGGCACAATATCAAACAATGTGAAGCACCTGTACTCAGCTCTCAACTTACTTCATAATTTGATGGCAATGGTAACAACTTCCTTCCATGTCAATGTTTCCCCTCAGGAAGAGCTGACAATCAATCCTACGGAGTCTGAACTGAACTATCTGAACTCAGCTTCGCCTCTTCAACTGGCTCATCCGGGACTGACTCAGCCTTCTCTTCTGGAGCTTCGGGCTGTTCCTGCTGGAACAAAGCGAGCAGGGATTCCAGCAAATAGCGACTTGGAGCCGTACAGCATCCTTGTACCAAGTACTCAGGACCTCTTCCAGTAAAACCCACGATGCAAATGTAAATGGGCAGTTTTTCTTGAATACAACAGCTGAGCTGATGTTACCCAAGAACACAGTCGGGACTTGACAGCAAAGAGGATTGTCTCCTCCAAAATATGTCCGGCATGCATGGATGCATAGCTCAAAGTGCTGAAGAAAATATGTGTTAAGCTCCCTGGTAATGCCATGCAATGCCTGCATCAATAAAAAACCCATGACATCCCAAAACAACCTCAAACAACCTCCTTCCAAGTGGAGCCCTGTCATGCCTCTTCAACTGGCTGATCCGGGACTGACTCAGCCTTCTCTTCTGGAGCTTCTGGCTGTTCCTGCTGGAACAAAGCGAGCACGGACTATAGCTTACAGCCACCTACAGCTTGCATGCCTTCCAACATGTTTCCATATGTTTCCCCTAAATCCATCTACTGTAAATCCCACGTTGCAGATTTAATGGACAGTTTTTGATGAATAGAACAAGTGATGTTACTAGATAACAAAGAGGACTATCTCTTATCCAAAAAAATGTCATCAAACAACCTCCTTCCAAGTGGCAGCTGAGCCCTGTCATGCCTCTTGAAGTGGCTGATCCGAAACTGACTCAGCTTTCTCTTCTGGAACTTCAGGCTGCTCCTTGTTGAAAAAAACGACGGACGAAAATGGATGAAGTAGGTCCTAGGTAGCCCCTTTGCAATGGCACATGGCCACACATGGCACACTGGAACAGGAGTCTTACACGATGCAGGAACTCCGAATACTCTCTCTTTTGCATTCTTTTGCATAATTTGTGAATCAATTCTACTCATGAATGTCCGTTTGCGGATTTTCCTACCCATTTTATCTCATAGATTTCCCTTGCAAAGGCATGAGCGCATGAATCTTGCTCGTATCCTGCGCTCTTGTCTTCATGGGCGTGCTCATGTACCGACATGAAGAATGATCAAATTTTCATTCCCCCAGAAATCGCACAAACGGTTCGCTCAGCAAAATATATCCCAAATGCACTCTGCAGTTTGGCCTCCTGCTCCTCTAGCACTGCAGCTGCTGGCTCAGGAAGATGGTGCACTGCCTAGCAAGCTGCTACACCACACAAATTGAAATCTGTTGCAAACATCTGAGGTTGATTTGGGGATATATCAACTATAATGATCTATAATGTGTGACAATAAATCCTGCGAAGTCTGAACTGGACTATCTGAACTCAGCTTCGCCTCTTCAACTGGCTCATCCGGGACTGACTCAGCCTTCTCTTCTGGAGCTTCGGGCTGTTCCTGCTGGAACAAAGCGAGCACGGACTATAGCTTACAGCCACCTACAGCCGTTGCATGCCTTCCAACATGTTTCCATATGTTTCCCCTAAATCCATCTACTGTAAATCCCACGTTGCAGTTTAATGGACAGTTTTTGATGAATAGAACAAGTGATGTTACTAGATAACAAAGAGGACTATCTCTTATCCAAAAAAATGTCATCAAATAACCTCCTTCCAAGTGGCAGCTGAGCCCTGTCATGCCTCTTGAAGTGGCTGATCCGAAACTGACTCAGCTTTCTCTTCTGGAACTTCAGGCTGCTCCTCGTCGAAGGAGAAAGGATGAAATTGGACTAAGAGTAGCCTTATGTGATCCGACACGAAGCAGCAAAATCCGCATCAATCGAATATAGTGATAAATAGTAATGTTTCCATATTATGTTTCCCCTAAATCCATCTAAATCCCACCTTACAGATTTAATGGACCGGCAGATTTTTAGCCCTGCAGTTCGGCCTCCTGCTCCTCTAGCACTGTATCCTCTGGCTCAGGAAGATGGCGATCTGCCTGGGAGGCTGCTACACCACACAAACTGCAATCTGTAGCAACTACAAAGCTACGAAGTCAACAAACTGTTGCAAGCATCTGCAAGTGATTGATTTGGAGATGGGGATGGCAACCATAATGATCCAAAATGTGTCTAACTCTGTCACTTTCCTGCGAATTGCAGTAAACCCATATCCCCTTTCATTCCTTTTGTTACAGGACTCTTTTCAGGACATCAATATTTTATGTACAGCCGCAATTCGGCCTTCTCCTCGTCCAGCTCGTCGGGCACTGCATCTGCAGTCTCAGGGAGGTGGCGATGTGCCTGGCAGGGTGGACTTTTCGGCCACTGTCTCCCTTTGCAAAGTAAGTTCCAGAAGTCTAGAAGGCAATCTTTCTCAGATCGTGCATGTAAGAGTCCCTTGGCGTCGTGTCCCTCCTTAGTATAGATAACAGTATATTATTCGTGAACATTGTATGCCAGTGTGCCTTTAAGGTTCCAGTACCAGATGTGCCGCAAAAATAGATGTTTGCAAAAACAAAGACATGTCAAATGTTTGTGTTGTTCACTTTCACTGTGGCATGGTTGAAAAGAAAAAACCTTTGCAGGTCTTCAGTAAAAGGTTGGGTGAGCCAAAGAATCCCGGTCCCAATGATTTCTTTCAGCAAAAGCTGCAATTCTGCCTGCTTCTCCAGCTCATCCGGTATTGCGTCTGCTGGCTCATCAGGGGCATGGAACTCTGCCTTGCAAGCTGGGGAATCCACTCTTCTGCTCCAGTGACAGGTCTATCCCAGAGATTCAAGCACAAAAACCTGACTGGCTGTTGCTGAACACCAGATTATTTTAAATTTCTTGACTTTTAAGTCTCCTGATGAAGATATCCTAAGAGAAGGGGTTCCATTCAAACAACAATCTGTTGGCAGCTCCAAAGCCTCTGATTAGATGGACCCTGAAATGTCTCGCTTCCATCAACTTTAGTTATAGTCTTTCCCGCTGCAGGCTAACAACAACAGTGGCTACAAATATCCATACAAAACAGGGCCAAGACGCAACCCAGAAACATCGTGACGGAGCACCTGTGTCTACTGAGTTAAGGTGTCAACAAACTGTCAACAGCCGTGTAAAAACTGCAATTCAGCCTCCTCTTCGTCCACCTCATCAGGAGTTGCATCTGCTATCTCATGAGGGAGATGGCGTTCTGCCTAGGAACGTGGAAAATCATGTCTGAAAAAAAATGTTGTACCAGGCCAACATAATGCCCTCCAATCATTTTTTCATTGAACATCTCTATTTCAAACACATCTACTGGCAATAGATACTTGCACGTAATGGTCACAACCCATCACAACCCTAAAGGGGGAAAATAATGAAGCATCCCTCTTTGTTCTGTAAACCTGTGACCGCGACTGGGATTCTGTCTTTTTCCCCTTGGTCCTGGCATATCCGGCCTCAGCCAAAGAACCCACACTGTTCCCATTCCGCCTCCTCCTCCGGCTCATTAGGGAGATGGCACTCTCCCTGGCGCATAGGCGATGCTGCAAGTGGTGTTTGGCCCTGAATGGTTGATGTTTCTACTACAAATATGATATGACCGTGTGTGTCTGTGTGTGTGTGAGTCTCAGACATTGACATTTATGTTCTTTCCCTGAAGAACATGGGCAACTCAGAGCAATTCTAACACCGTTATACAGGAAATCCCAACCATATCAAGTTCCTCAGAGACTCGGCTGACCTCAAATCTTGCAGGCAGTTCCAAGGCTGCTTTTTTCGGGATCTAGAAGCCGTTCCTTTAAAATATGGCTGTTTGCCTACTTCTAGGGGCATACATTTTACCCACCTTTCCCGCAAACATCCACCAACCGAAAATCGTGTACATACATCATACATCTATGATAATACTACATGGATGGTTTGGTACAAATTATCTGTTTTCATATACTGTATTACTGGTATACTTGGCAAATCAGGAGAAGATAGAAGGGTGTTAGTTAAGGACGAGTGCTCCATATATAAATAGACGATTTCCATGTAACCTGATGCTTCACCCAAGGAGCTGCCTCCTCTGATTCCTGACTACTCAGGTCATGGTCCATCTTCAGAGTGATCTCAGGTCGCGGTGGAGGGGTGCTCCATCTGTCAGTTTCAGCACCAAGATTGCCACTAAACCACTCAAACCATGCAGGTTTAAACGGGAGGAAGGCTATGAACATGGAAAAAAACAAGCAGATTGACCCATGCTTTTCTCGGAATTGCAGGGAGAACAAAGAAGCTGGAGATGTGGAGCTTTATGAATTGTTTCAATGCTGATTGTAATTCTTAACAGTCTTAGCACCATGTGGCCATGCATTGAGTCCCTTCCTTCCGATTTTGCCTTGGATCTACCAAGAGTATTTTGATTTGACTCTCAAAATTAGGAACACCTTCAAAAGTCTCTTGCATTGCAAACACATGAAGCATTTTTTAAAAGGGATCTGGTGGGGTCTGAGTTTGAGACACCCCATTTTATACATTTCCCCACCCATTTTCATTTCTAAAAAAATCCTCAAAACGGTTTTCAAGCCCCACTTAGCTTCCAGGCGCGTTCCTGTAAGGAACATTCCTGTGATGCCAAAACAGCGCCTCCCAAGCCCACTCCGGTGAAGTTGGCAGCACCAGTGAAGTTGGACGGTGCCGACTCAAGCGCTGCCTGAAAATAAAAAAGGGAAGAGCTACTGTTGATGGTTCAGAAATCCCAAGGCCAACCACCTGAGACATATAAAACCTTGGAAATAATGGGATAAACTACCAACCTCAACTGCTTCAGGATTTTTTCCATCAACAGTATGTCTTAAATGGAAACCCTCCAGGTCCTTCGGATGTCAATCTTAGGCTGGAATCATTGACGAATTGACGGCGTTTAGATGTTTTTTTCTTTTCGCATGCCTCAGACTGAAAGTTGAACTGTAGCGGAATGGTTTTGTGACACCAAACATGTTTTGATCATCATCATCATCATCATCATCATCATCATCATCATCATCATCACCATCACCATGATCTACCAATGTGTATCTCTTGAACATGTATATATTATATATGTATATGTATACACGGACATATGTATAAATGTATAACACCCGGAAAATCAGCTGCTCCTAACTTGAGCCAAGATTTTGGATATGATTATGTTATTTTTCGGGGGAGTACATATCTAATTAACAGAGATCCATAATCCTGAATTGAACCAATTCTGGAATATCTGGGCAGGTCGTGCCTCTGCATCATATCATCTATAGGTTGAGATCAGTTGAGGTTGGCGAACGGCACACAAAACTCCTTTTATTTCTTTTGCACCATTTTGGTTCCATATCTTGCTGATCTATTTAAAGTTGGGCGTTTCAGACATTGATTTCCTGAAGCACTTCAGACTCGAAAGCACACAGCAAAACCAAGGGCACACTTTCTTGAGCCAGCCAGAGCTGCTACCACTGGAAACCATAACATATAGATTGAACACCCCACCCAGTAACAGTGGAAAGTGAAGATTAGTAATATTGGCCCCCTTCATAAAAATTGAAGAGAGGGTGGGGAGGTGGACCCAACATATAGAAATCAAATCAGAGTCCGATTTCCAATCGATGACTGCCAAGTGGCCATGTCAACGGAACTATCTGAACGTCCAGGATCTGACACCTCTTGGTGGGCACAAACGGATGGAAAAAAGATCCACCCTAAAAAAAACGGGAAGGATGATTCTCACATTGTACAAACCTGTCAAAGAAACAAGTGACCTTTTAGGGCCTATCTAACCTACACCTATACGAAAGGACCTGTAAAATTTTTTTTTTCACTCCAGGGGACTTGCTTGGAGGTGGTCATCTTGTTAGCCAACTATTCATGAGGGAGTGCTCATCATGAGCCATCAGCTGCTAGTGACTGAATCTTTGGAGGATCCGATTTTGTGTTTCGCCCCGCCTTTCTCTCGGAGCTGCAGAATACCGCCTTAGACTGCGGGCATCCAAGGATCCCGAGACTTGACGGGGATCAAACCCTTCAAAATGTCCCATGTTTTTCAGCACTGATCTGTGAATTTTCGCAGGCAGGGAATTTCACTAAAATCACCCACGACCTGGACAAAAAAAAGAAAGTCATCTTGGAAACATCCAAAAAGGAAGGGGATGTAGATCTTTGTTCCTAGAGTCTCATTTCATAACCTCCAACAAACCAACATGACAATGGTAAATCACAATTCTCGAGAGGTTCCATGCATCTACGGAAGCACGGAACAACCTACGCAACTATAGATCACCATGTTGGATTTGGCGGCTTTGCTACTGTTGATGGCACGGTGCCATCTGGGAAATTTCCGGTTGAGAGCTTGATAGTTAACATGCCGTTTTGGGAAGAGGTTTTTTCTACTGACTTTGTGAAGCCCAACTTGGACCTATCAACAACATCGCCAACGCTCTCCGAGAGAAGAACTTTCAATTTATTCCGGAACCGTTCTTTTTGTTCAACATTGAAACTGTTTCTGAGTCAGATTATTCAAATGATACCTCCCAACAGAAGCAATAGAATCGTGGAACATCTACTATGAATGTATGATTGTTAAACTCCTGAGCCTCCCAACAGATCTCCTACTGCGTTGAGAGCGGCTAACCTGGCCATTAACTCCCTTACTTCCCATAGAATGAACAAGGTATGTTGAAAGTATACAACTCTCTCAAATACTGTCAGCAATCTTGAACACTATCCAAACAAAAAATAAGATTTGGTAAACAACAAACAACAAACAACAAAGAACCAACAACAAACAACAACCTCTTGCATTTTCGTCTCATGTCAGTGTGAGACTGGAGACACAGCTTGCGGGGCAACAACAAACAACCAACTACAAACAACCACAACAGATTGAAATTTGAACTTCAACTTCAACCATTTACCAACTTCGTATCTTCACATCCAAAGCTGCACGTTTTGTCGTTTTGCCACGCCTCACTACCACTGGGACTCTCCTGCGAGCAGGAGCAGAATCACCGAACCGAGGATTCAACAACATCTTTTACTCGTGAAAAATGGTGAGGATGAAGGAAACATATTAATCAACAATTACTAATTATTAATAAATAAAAGTTACTAATTATTAATACGTAAGTAAAAGAAATTTATCACTAAATTAATAATTGTTAACAGTTCTTAGTAGGTTGTTTAGGTTTAAAGAGAAGACTGCCAACTCTTCTTGTTTATGTAGGACAGGCTTCCAAGCCAGCGCTATGACCACCAAAAGGAGTCTTCGCGTTTTCATGGGTTTTTTCATTTTACAAACCTATTTGTAGTTGAGTCCTTTGCGTGAGGTTGAAACATGAATGCCAATCCCATTGGTTGGGCGGAGACATATCACACACACTTAAAAAAAGAACTTCCCAAATCTGTTTCTGAATTCATTTAGTAACTTCAAAAACACACTTCATACTTTTTGGCTCAAGTCGCTGTCAAAATGGAAGAAATTTTGGCGCCTCATCCACAGGTGCCTCTTGCTGGGCCTGTCAGAGATGGGTGGTGGAACGTTGCCCTGGAGATGATCCCATGGACCCTAAGTCCCTAAGTTTATGCATATCCGGGGGGTCATGAACCATTAAATAAAAACACATCATTTTTATAGGCCAAGGTGGGCACCTACTAGTTATAAATGGAGTTATAACCCTACCTGGAATTGGTAGGGACCAATCCACCTTGGCTGATGAGCTATTGATTAGCTACTGAAGATGGCCCCATCATTGATCCGAGTTGTGGAGTGGGTCACGAACCAATGCATCAAGAGTACAAACCAAGACAGTAAACAAACTTCACATGTAAAGACACATATACATCATGTTTGCACAACAACAAAAAATATGTATACACAGAATATACCGCATACATAATATAACATGTGTAACATTGATGGTATATACAACATATGTTACATTGAAATACATTGAGACACATGACAAGTGTTATAGGACGTACAATATAAATATCACATACCTTTTAACATAATCTGTAGGATCACTATGTGCGTTATATTGTAGAATACAGCAACGATATTAGAAACTACAATGTGTTACAATCATAGTTACTAGACGTGAATTGTATCATATTGTAATGTATTACTGTATTGCATCACATTGTATGATATACTAGACTATATTGTATTGTAATACTACGTATATCAACCGAGAGAACCGATGTTTCAAAGGTTCGTTCTTGATGGGCGACCGCCGACAGGAAATACTGGAATTCCGCCTCTATTCACTGAACGACATGGATTTTGTTCTTGCACATTTGATCTATACATTCTGTTTCTGAAGGTGAACGAGCCGTGTATAGTGGAGATCGAAAACCTCTTCACAACACTCATCATCCTCATCACCATCAATCACCATGAACATCCGACCGCTTCCCTCAAGGGGGCCTCAACTTCCGCAACCTGGTTGACTGGAAGCACCTGCTGAAAGATGTGACCAAGGCAAACGACTTTGGTGACCGTTTCTTGTGATGAGTTCACATCATCCCAAAAGGTCCTGCACTCTATATGTGAGTTCGATTCTGAAACAAACATTTCCATACTAAGCCCTAAGATGCGTAGAAAAGTACCTTTTTGTAAGAACCACAATCTGTAAAAGAAAAGAGCGTTTCAGAAGACATATCCATCCCTGAATGTGACAGATTTGAGATGCCACCTCCACATGTGCAGGATGGACAAACAGCTCCTGGGATGTTTAACAGATCAGTGGGGTTCCCACCACAGCCCTTATGAAAATGTATGCATAAAAACAGCCACATTCCATATCTGCTTGGTGGTTTCAACCCATCTGAAAAATATCAGTCAAAATGGGAACCTTCCCCAAATAAGATGAAAATAAAAATATTTGAAACCACCACCTAGATATTGCATGTTTCAGTGCCAAACAAAGAACAGTAACTGTTGGTACACAAAGCCATTCGATTTGGCAAGATCTGCAAAGCCCATTGAAACCGCAGAAAAATAACGCGGACTCATGATGTCATGTTGGACAAGGTTACCACAACTTGTATATATATATATAAATACCAAATAAGCTTAAAATGAAAGTGAAGCGTACATTTGTCTACAGTATACTTCACAAGACGAGTAACATACTTACAGAATCTTACAGAGGTACATCCTTTCAGACATTGAACGTTCTAAAATGTTGCAAACCGTAGTAAACGTTGGATTTTAAGCGTACAACATCATGCATCATCGACGTATAGTCTGACACACATCTATGATACTTACTCTAATCTATGATACTGACTCTAAGACTCTATGATACTTACTCTAAGACTCTTTGATACTTACTCTAATCTAGTGCAGTTTTTTTGTTGCTTTGGTCACTTTGGTCTTGTTCATTTACATTTGACTGTACTTGCGGTCCTCTGAAGCATGAGAAGGCCGACCAGCAGAGACCTCGCTGGAAAGAGTCACTGGGAGAAAGTGTAAACCCAAAACGGTTGTAGATGAAATTGGAGATGCTTGGGGAGCAGATTGTTTTTTTGAGCAACTGACTTCTCCCTGAGTTTTGTTTCAACTTCTGTGTAAATTACAGCTGCAGAATAATCTGCACGTCCCCACCCCGCAAAAAAACACTCCTCTCAACATTGCTGAAGTAAAACCATCTCTCTGTCTGTGCCAAGCGAATGCCAAGCAATTTTCGAATTGCGTGACTTTGGTGGACACACAAGGAAACGGATTCCGGTATATTAACATATACATGTACCATTAAAACCAACCAAATGTAGGTACATCTACCAGTCGCATGGATGGTTATGGTAATGGTCATGGCTTGGGAGTTCATGCCTTGCATCAACATGTGACAAACTCCCACGGTGGCAAGGATCAATTTCATTGACAGCTTCACCGCCAGGTTCTGAAAAAAACATTTAGATTCTATATTCCTTCGAGCTTGAAATTATCATTTTTGCCTGCACTTGGAGCAGAACCTTGCAAGATTCCGGCGGCATATTGCAAGCACCGGACGGAACTGAACCCATGGCTGTTTCATTTAAGGCATCCTAATTTAGTCACAATTGATCAACCTTCCAATTCAACAGCTAGTTGTTTATTTTCCAAAGTTGACACTGCATTGATCCTGTGACCACCAAAGAGGACGAAGGGCATGTATTCAAGAAAATGATACCTTCTCTCCCTTCCATGGTTCATCATAGTTCGGTGGAACATGAGTCTCATCCCTTCAGGAAGGCAGCTAAACTTTTTATCTTGTGGTAGAGAAATCCCAGTATCCACTCAACCGTGGAGCTATGAGCTATGGGAGGTAGAAAGTCTAGCTATCAGAAGGGTAGAAAAATCAGACTGGTTAGGGGATTCTTTAATACTGNAGTAGATCTCTCCTCCTTCTCTTGTGGAACACCGAGGCTATGACGGAGCTGCGTGCGTCATGATGGACAACTTCCTCCGCCTCATGAGTTTGATGTCTGAGACCTTTCTTTCAATGGATGCAAATGCCGCAAGATCACACATGCTATAATCACCGTATGTACATCTGTATATTTAAAAAGATAATCATATATAATATATATATATACACACATAATACATGCTGTCGATTCACATCTGATTTTCATACGGACGAGCTTGCTCACAAATCTAAGGTAATCATAGAGAAGTGAAAATAATTTCAGCAAACAACTCATTGAACCATATTGAACCAATTAATTAACCATAAGACATTGACGCCATAGGCATAGCTGTCAGCCTCCGACCAAGTGGGCAAAGGCAATGTCAGCTACTCATCTTCAAGGTACCAATCTCCGTGGGGTGATTCATTTCAAAACTCACGTGGATGAATCAACTGAATGAAATCCATCTGGGCAAATTCAATCGGTCATTCTGGAAGGACTCCCCAATCCTCAACATTCCTAATCCACCATGGAAGTCCAATTTAAATTCATTGAAGGGGTGAGGTGTCTGCGGTCATCCCAATTAGATTCATGGGGATCAAACAGAAAGACTAGTATCTAAACATTAAACATCAACACTCTGCTCCTATTCCTCTGAAGGAACCATGTACTTTTGCAACAACAATGGCAGCAAGGCAATCACATCATTCAGTGCAGCGGACTCCAATGATCGTTTGAATCCATCCCTTCAAAATCATTTAAGGATCCTTCGTAGCCAGTCAGACTCAAATGAACGATTTGGTTAGGAACATTTAGGTTTGCAGTAGATTTCCATTTCTTCCCCACGTTGAAGGGATGTGGGGTACCCAAATAGCAACTCCCACGGCACTGGGGCTTGCTACTGATGCGACAGAGATTCTGCTCGGTGAAGCATTGGCCTGTGCCAAAATCGTACCCGGCAGTCTGAAAACTGTGCCTTTTTGCCGGAGGGTGCAAGATCTTCCCTATGTTGAGTTGAAATGCACATACCAGTACTGAGAGGTTTCAAGCAAAACAGTCTATCCTCACAGTGAGCAAAACTCAAGAATGCTTTTAGATGCCACACCTCTTACATGTTACAAGGCTTCTCTATCAAGAACATTGATCTATAGACATGACCTATAGACTTCATCTACTCTTCCTCAAGGCATCATGCTTCAGTCAAAACTGATCCTTCCACAACCGCGGCAATTGTTTCCTTCACGACTGAACAAAATTATAGAACTTGATGAGGGGAGGAAGGGTAATACCCCAACCCATAGAATCCATGTATGGGTATATTTACCTACATGAAAACCATAAATTTCAGCCAAATGTAGGTAAATATACCATACATGAATCCTATGGGCAATGTTTTCAAGACACCGAAAAAGCTTCGTGCTCTTGTCGATAGGGTCGTGGAGCTGGAGACGCCTGGCATGAAGTCACACTAAATGGGAATAGGAGTGACTCAACATGACTCAATAATTGACATTAAATCAACACAAATCAACCTTAAACTCAACCTCTACGGAGACAATCATGGCAATTGTCATCGTCAGAGTCAGCCGCTGCGCTGGCTCTATGCTTTCATAGATGGATCATGATGTAAAGGATCTGAAAACATGCAACCCCACCGATCCGCACACCATTGAGATCAGATGAGATCAGAGATTAGGTCGAAATATCAAAAGAATCACCGACCATTTACCAACTTGAAATTGCGTCCTGTTGCCAAGCTTCCCTCAAAAAACACATCCTGAAAGGAAGGTAGCATCCAACTGCACGGTGGCACTATCCCAAAAGAAGATGAAAGGAAACATATGAAAACATACACCCCTGAAAACTAACATGACAATGGAAAACTAACCCTTTGAAGATGCATCTCTTATCAAAGATGGTAAGTTTCCATTGCTATGTTAGTCTTGTGGCTGGGAGTACTATGAAAAACCCCATGAGAAACCAGGTCGACTTAGCATGGCCTTCCGGCTTGGTGCCTTAGGAGGAGGTGGTGCCACCACGTCCTGAGTAGGATCCATGGATGGCACTGGTATATGCGCCTACATTTAGTATGGAAATGAACCAAGTGCAGGCAAATATACATGGATCCATGCCGCGGACAGGGCTTCAAACATCTTCAAACTACTTTTCGCCTGGATGCCCTTTTAACACACCTTCTGCAAAAGCACTCAAGGGAGGCTTCTTTTTTCTCGTCCAAGCAGACTTGTGTAAAAGGACTGCTGATCATAGACATTTTTAAGACCCAAAGAACAACATGAAATCACAGGCTCAAAAATGTTGATCAACTTTGGAAGATGTGAACGGATTTTTCTTGCTGATCCCCCACCTGCGCATGAGGTCCATGTCGCACATTGGCAACCTTTTTGGGAGTGACCAACGAGCCCAAAAATCATCAGAATAGGAAAGATTGTAAGATGTTCATGGATGTTATACCATAATTCCTGGATGTTACAAAGTTTTTAAGCACATTCGCCCAAGAAACTGGATCAACGCAATGTTTGAATCCAAAGAGTTGAATGACTGTTGGTGGTGGTGCTGCTGCTGCCTACTACTACTACGACTACGACGACTACTACTACTACTACTACTACTACTACTACTACTACTACTACTACTCATCCTACTAGTGCTACGGCCAAAGCGTATGTGTTGCCTGCGTCCCTGCAGGAACATTCAACGGGGAGCTAAAAAACGTGGCAAACGTGAGCATTTTGGGCATTGGGGAAATTGATCGTTCATCATGCTTGGGAGTTGGGTCCTTGACCGAACTCCCAAACCTTAAAACCCTAAAACCCTAAACCCTACACCCTAAAACCCGCCCCAAAACCCTAAAACCCCAAAACCCTAAACTCTAAACCCTAAACCCTGTGTGGGCGACACGTGTGTTTTGTTGGTACTACGGTACTACTAGTACTACTACTTTACTAGTAATTATCTACATGTAAATGCAGGTTGATGTGACCTCACTGGAGAAACACCGCTAACGCTAGCATTTAGGGAACTTTGACAACACACCTTGTTGACTCTTCCCCTTACGATGCATTCTAGCTTTGTAGTTCCAGGCCATTTAAGACCGAATCCGGGAAAGATCATATCGGCAAATACAGCAACTCGAAGCAACAAACATGCCTTGGTCTGCCCCACGCTGGTGCGTCCCACACCCGCAGCGAGCGCCGCTGGGGGCAAAGGAGGTCTCTCTTTGCAATGAGAAGCAGCCTCCTACAACTGTGGCTTCGCATGGACATACGTGCGACGAGTTTTTTGCATTGTAACACGAAGGGTGACCTTTCCGTCTTTCAGTCACAATTCTCAAAACATATTTTGTTTCATCCTGTACCTCATCGATATAGCAAGGCTGGCTATGTTGTCATTTCTCTAAGCCGCGCCAAAATATGATGAAAAAGTTGCAGAGGCAGCTGACATCTAAGCAAGTGTGATGGTAGAATCCATTTCAGTGTCTTGCCGGTGGCACGTTTACATAGAATTATATACATAGATACTTCCATGATCTTCTATCATCTTTTTCCATACTCATAGATTTACTGGGTACAAGACACTGCAAACACCGAACCCTCCAGAGAAGTCTGACATCGGCAGCATCCATGCGGTGGTCCTCCAGTTGCTGAACCCTGCATTTGACGCTTGGCAGAGGCCTGGAGCGTTGCCAAGTGCATCAAACTGCTTGTAAAGCAACGCCCCCCGCACTTTGAACCACATTGCCTTTGGAAAAATGTGTTTCCACTGACAGTCCTCAACTGTTTGGGATTGACACGTTCCTCTTTTTCTGTCGCGTCGGTGCCCTTGGAGGGATTGGGAGCCTTTTTTTGTGGTTAGGTTCATTCCCCAATATCTTTTCACATCATCGTTTCATATTTCCCCAACACATTCCCCCTTTTCCCCCGTAGAAAACAAAAACATCAAAACCGGCGAAACCGGCGTTTTGTGAAAGCCCCTGGCCTTTCCGACGAACTCAAGATCTGGGCAGCGGAAAAAGCAAAGGTATGAGACGTTGAAAGGTCATCCAAAACTATCAATCAGAATCATTTACCAACTGACAGGCCTCAGGTGTGTTGCAATGAGCGGCTTCCTGGCGAGAAACAGGAAGCCCTTGAAGATGTGTGACACCTAAAAACCTTCCTTTCTTCTGGACACGTAAATTAATCTCAAAAAATTCTGATCATCAGAGAATCCAAAAGAAAACAAAGCCAGTTTCATCTGTTGGACATTTGATTGAATGTTTACAGTAGTCTTTTCACCCCGAGTTGGATGAACCGTGGTGCGGTTGCCAACTTTTAAGAATTTAAGACTGGTCATACCGTTAGGCATTCTTGGGGAATTCTCATCATATCAGGTTTGAACGCCAATCTAATCATTCGAGTCCCTGCTGAACCATTCCAAATATATTTAATTTAAGGGAACCTAGAGTGGTAGTATCTGGGAGTGTACAAAGGCATCGTTATCCCCAAAAACCTCAACAAAAATAGTGAATCTCATAGGCCCTTCGCAACATTTAGGCTAAAAAAGCTGATGGAAATTGTAGAACCCATTAGGCTCCGCAACATCAAGATAAAATACGCAAAACATAACCCCTTATCATTATCAAACACATGGAAAAAACGCAAGCTAATTGACCCAGAAGGGAACAACTTCTATAATTTGATATAGTTCTGAAAGATATTCATACATTTCGCATTTTTGGCCACGACAAAAACCCCACACCTGAGCTCTGCGTGGGGGTGTCTGTGGTGTCTGCACATGTTCTGGCGGGAGCGATGTGCCTGGGGAGCAGTGGTTACAATGCTAATTCACACTTCTCATAGACACCCATAGGATATGGTCTGGTATATTTACCTACATGAAAACCATAAATTTCAGCCACATGTAGGTAAATATACCATACATGGATCCTATGGGATATGGAAAGAAAACCGGATTACAGTACCAACGCTTCTGTTGTTGACATATAGGAAGCGAACAGATTCTGCAAGAATCGATCAAGCTGCCGAGAATTCGATTGAATTCGGCCATCTGGCCTCGACGTTTCACTTTTGGGGAAAATTACTATCCCGGATGTTGTGAAGATTCAGTAACATCAGGATTAAAAACAAGTTAATAACAATTTCTGCTGTTGGGGACATAGCTCTAGTGGAATTATTCCTTAAACACCCAATGAAAGCTCCGCTTGCAATTGCGATGAAATGGGCCTGTATTATGCAACAAGGGAGGTCACTTGATCAAAAGTACACCGAACAATTATGGAGCATTCTTCAACCTTGCCTGGGCCCTGCTGCTGCAGAAGCTGACTATTTTCTCAACAGAGTGACCGAGTAGGATCGCCGATCTTCAGCGACCGTGAGAAGAACTTTGTACAGGTGAGCAGGTCTCCAAACTAGGGCAACACAAATGCCAAAGCGATGTCAATGCACGTTGAAGCCATGTCAACCCTCATGCAGTCTGGATAGCCCGAACAGGCAATTTTGTTAATCCATGTTAATCCAGCACAAGAAAGCCTACTTGGAGGATGTGAAGAAACGAAGGGGACATCTCGATGCCGAGTTGAAAGTAGGTGCAATGGTTTTGACATTTGGCCAAGGGATCTGAGGGGTGATAAATCAAGTCCCATGCCATTTACTGCAACTGTGGTATCTTCTGCATCTACAGATTTCATCTTTTTCACAAAAGCAGAGCAGATAAGTCATGCCACAGTTCTGTAGACAGTGGAGGTTTCAGGAAGGCAGGATCGCAAAATGCCTCGGTAGCGCGACCGATTATGGTACACCCAAAATGGCCAACCATCGAAATGCCCTGGAGCAATGGATTCTATTGTAGGAAATTAATCGATTTGGGGCCCAAACGATCCCAAACGCACATTTGATATCATTTTGGGTGTGTTCGGCCAGCGATTTTGGCCGCTCTTGCCCACAAATCAAAGTGTGCACATGTCGAATCATGTTGAACTTTCAGATGATTGGCAAAAAGAAGCTATTGGCTTGTTCCCTTTTCAGACCATGGTTTCTTCCTTGTCCCTTCTTCCCCGGAGTCTGCAACTCAAGACACTGAAGCGAAATATCCGCGGCGGATGGCATCTTCCAGTTCGCCTCGTGAATAGCAGTACCCAACGTTGTCAACATCATAAACCCTCAGGTTAATGAGTCTTGAGGTGACGGTTTCAGTTCGCTAACAAAATGCTATACACCATGGTTTCCAGGTTGCTAAAGTGAGGGAACAACATCTGTTGCAGTTAGACCTAATAATTCAAAGTGTTAAAAACACATGTCCTGAGAAATGACACTTTATAAAAGAAAGTCTAGATATGCTTAGATATTACAGTAGGTGTGTGTAGATCACATGCTGTATTCAAATGGACATCTATCCACTGGGCACAGCGATTTTTTAAGAGAAACCTTTCATGATGTACAGTACAGATTGCCTCAAGCTTACCACACCACTTGGCATCTCTGGCGACTTTTCCAAAGACGTATCGGAGTATCGAGCCACATTGAATTATGGTTCGCATCACCACCCCTAACTTCAAGCTAGCTTGATGATGTTTGACATCACATGTTCAAGATCATTTTCAGCATCCAACCAGCGCTTCAAGAAATAGGAAAATGTTGTAGAAAGCAACCCATCTTGATCTTCGCACATAGACGACTCGACGACCCGCTTGGACTTCTTTAGTGGGGCCTGCCTGGTTGCCAATGGCAATAACCAAAGTAGCAGCAAAGTTGATCTGGCTGCAAGCGTTTCCACCTCCAAGGCTAACACTTTGCAGCTTTTTTGTAGAATGTCATGCATGAGTCATGGGTGAAATGATCCAAAGAAGAAAGCCACCGACCTTTATTTTGATATACAGTCTCCAGCACTTCTTTTGGTTGTGGGACCTAGCTACGAACGAAAAGGCAAAACACCTGTCACCGCTTTGCATCAGATCTGTTTTAACCTTGGGACAGCCCCGACATTTTGAATGCGTGACATGCATAAAGAGATTGCGAGGTGCATAGACCTTCATCGTCGAAAATAGCAATGATAGCAATGGAAGATCCACCATGTTGATGGTAGGGGAGATCAGAAAAATTGGGAATTACCCATAGCTACTTGCTATACTCGATTCCAAAGAAGTAAGTGGATTGTATTTTTTGAAATCCAACCGTCCGTAGTAAGTGGGTTGTCCACTGGATCCAGGCTCCATCCGCGCCTCAACAAATCCCTGGCACGAGTCATGTCAACCTCTTCATGGCTCAAAAAGATGCCTCACAGTGGCAGCGAATGAGTTGCCATTCGAACCCCGGATTTCCGCAATTCTGCATCCGCTATAAGGTAAGAGTGTAAGATCAATCTTTTTTGACTTTTTCTGCGTAAAACATCACAAAACTCATAAACCACATGACAAACACCTGGCATTGAGAGGATTTCTAGCCCTTTCAGATCATGAATCCCGGCTTTGATGGGTACTTGTTGATTCTCTTACACTACCAATGCAACATCCATTTTCTTGCATTTACCAGAAGCAATGGGAATTTTCGATTATTTTGTGTTAACACAACTGAACCAAAAGTTATCACCCTTGTTAAACAGCAGAATCACCCTTGTTAAACACAACCGAACACAAGACAACTCCACGAAACGGGCCCCACCTTTGGCTACCTCCTCTCCTCCAAGTTCTTCCGAAGCGTGCAACATCAAAAGGCTTCGGCCAAAGGAACCTCTAACGAACCGGCAACCAACGGAAGGATCCCAAACTTCAACCCCATTGGATTTGGTATATAAATCACATGATATATCTATATATATAATATACTCAGACAGTATCAGTATGGATAGTACGGTATATACTGTAACTGTAATATAATGAATGATGATATCATATGATACGATATCAGACGATATCTAATCCTTTTACTAGAGATGAGTATGATGCGGAATCATTACGTTGTGGAAAAAGCATCAGCCTAAGATATGATCAATATGGTATGTGATGGTCAAAATATATGCTAGCAGTAGATAATCATGGTTGTTAACCATTGTGGTATAGCATATGTTACGGTCCAAAATTACTATACTTGTAGTGTACAGTCAGTCACGAAAGTACAAGGTCATTACGTTGTATACTCATTGTGTTGTACCAACACTACGCTGTAGAATTCATTGCAGTGTGGAACCGCTATGGTATATTATTATCATGGTTCAAAGTCCTTGTGGTGCTAACTATATAAACACATTATCTATATAATCTTTGTTCTAAATAGTCAGACAATACAATATTATGATTGCGGCAAACCGTATAAGCGCTTCGGTATCCAATCATATAATCATTCTACTGTATTATGAACGCTACGGTATATGTAACCCATAAACAACTGTATAAACTATATCCTTTAATCATCGATCAGTGTAGTAAACGGGGCGAAAGAGTTTGCATAAGACACACATGATGAACTTTCAATACCATCGTCGTTTGTAACTATCCAAACGGTTGTTGTTTAGAACTATCTCTGGAATCTCTGAAGCATGTTTGGGAACCCGTTCACCATGTGAATTTCGGAGGTCAGAAACATTCCTTTCACATGGGACTCCAAGGAATTCACCTGTGACCTTCTACAACCATCTGCCCACATCACCTCCAAAGCACACAGGAACTTGCATGGCATCCCAACCCAAGTCCTGTGAAGGGGAGTGCTGACCTTTTTTGGGGGTCTGGGATTCGGGATATTTTGTAGGTTTGTGTTCCTGTGTTCCAAGAAGGCATTTTGGATGTACGGACTGCATTCTACAGTGGCTACAGTAGCTGGTGAATTCAAGCTAGTAAGAAAAATTAGAGGAAAATAATGAATATGAGTCCACAGTCCACTAGGATTATCTGCAACCTGGGTGAAAGAAAAGGTCGAATATGTTTAAACACCACCATGGCCTTTTCAATGTTTTGGAAGAATTCCAAGTCGGGAATAGACAAGTCACTTTGTGTACACACATTCAATCAACCTAGGAATTTACCTATGGTCCATAGGTACCTGGAATGCGGAACATGTTGGAAAGGTCGTCCAAGCCATTCCGTCATGATTCGGCATTCAATCAACCAACAAAAAACAGCGTAAACTGTATACGGTATATACAACATGATGTGTATATATATATATAGAGAGAGAGACTTAGTGTCTTAATCATCTACTGGGTGTATATATCAATATTAGACATCGTAATTCATAGATACATATCTATATAATATATATATCATTATGTCAATACATATTACATTGGGCCTTGCCTAAACATTGTAACAGGGTTCCCTTCAAAAAGATAAATAGTAGATTACTTACCCACCGCAAGAGGGTTTCAGCAACCCTGAAGATACTATACAATACAAATAAAACACAATTTAGGTTTATATCTCAGTCAAACTGATTTTTGAAATGCTGTGCAATCCATTTCTTTCATTCTTTTGGCTCCGTGAACTTATTTTGGGGATCAATGAATTAACACAAGCAACCGACGCAGCACCTGACTGGTTACAAAGGGTACGGTTTGAAATTCTGATTGGCAAGTCCATTCTCCTACAACAGCCCCCTCAAAGTCGCAGTCACCGCAGTTGACTTACTGTGGTTTAGATAGACATAAGCCTAGAATGCGCAAATGTTGCAAACTACAATATAAAAATCCTTACAAAATATTGCACACAAATCAGAAACCATCTGTGCATCCTACTGTCAAGAAACCGCAGACTTACATACGTATTACATAGATCTTCAGCATGGGACTTTGTCTACTGTCTCAAAATGATCACAGTCTGTTTTGATCCTGAAAATCACACCAGCTATATACCCATTGAAAACCCATCGTCCAACTCACCCGCCGGGTCCAGCTCTACTTCTAACTTGCTGGGCTTGTTCAACAACATGCCCTTGGAGCCACGACTGTCATGTTGAAGCACCAAGACTACCGACCTAGCAGCGGTCTGAAATCCAGACATACGGAGGGTTAGCTGGAGCCAAGCCGCTTTTGAAGCCAAACAAACAGCCGTGGGCTTTACGAAAGACCGCATCAGTTTGTTGAAAAGAGTGTTGCTTGGCCATGAATTTAGACAATCATTGAACAAACATGAACAACCAAACAAACAAACATGTATATACAACTGGCATTCCTTTCTGGAACCCCCCCCAATCAACTTTCCAAAAACGGGAAAACGGGAAAAAAAAAACACCGCCTGATGAGCTCTGGTTGACCCGCACTTGGAAAAAGTGGACGACTCACCAGTAACGAGCCCCTGCCAAGGTTGGCTTGATGGCTAAGACAACAAACTTTCGAACGAATCCGACTCTGTTTGTTTTGGCCTGCTTGGAGGACTATGAAAGGCCCACCATTGTAGGCCCAAACGTTGCAAACATTGGCAAGAAGTTGGTGTTAAACCTGGCAGGTTGCAGTTTTGAAAGAATCAAACTTGCCACACAATTTTTTCAGGATTACATGATACCACGACATGATTTTGAACTGGACTTTTGGCCTCCAACAATTAAAACGAAGCATAAAGACAATGTTATTTATCCATCTAAGATTGAACAAAATTCTGTGGCTCCTGCACTTTGCCGAGTCAGAAAGCGCATGAAGCGCAGCTTTTGAGGTAAGTCAGTCAGAACTTCAGGGAACAGAGCCAAGAAACATTCCGAAACTCAACGTTCAGTCACTTCTAACCTCGACATTTTAAGATGCTGAAGCTCTACAGTAAAACAGAAAACCACATACTTTGGTGTTAAATGCCTGAAAATCAGAAAAAAAACAACTGTCTCCTTTGATCTTCCCTTTAGCCCCCCCCGGAAATCAACAAGCTGACATTGTTGAGATCTCTACATTTCTGAAGGAAAAAAACCGCCCTTCAATTCAACCGCCTGTTGCTTTTCCCAAGTACAAATGCTGAAGTCCCTCTCCAGGTCGCAGGAAGGGCCGAACTTTGGGTCCCATTCCTGACGTCTGACGACCGATGTCGACCATGACGAAGGTGGAGGCACCTCCTAAAACATTCAAAACCCATGGTTCACATTGTATTCCACCAAGAACTGCAACATGAAACTCTAGGTGATGAAGAATTCATATTGAACATTCTTCGCCAAAATGAGTCATCCCCAGTCATTCTACATATTAGGTGATCATGTGAAGCAAAACCGCCTCGTAACACGGCGGAGAGCTGCTTGAGAGCATCATCGCTGTGCAAGGACTTGCATTTGGAAGCATCCAAACGTTGCAAATGTGGCCTGAACCGTAGGTGCCAGGCGTGATGCTCACTAACAGAGAGTCAAACTGCAAGGAAATATAGCTTTAACTGAGGGGAACCCATTTTTTTTGTTTGGGGAAAAGTCTGTATCAAGAACCTGCCTGTTTAGCCACAGACTTTTGAAGAGTGTTTTAGGCGTCTTAAGTGGGGTATGGAAACGAACATGAACCCAAACCATGTCCAAAAAAAGTGTTGTTTTTTTGCAGGGTGGTTACTGATTTGTTGAATGAATGCACTGGACGTTGTGAGAGGATGCACTAAACAAAAAATACAAAAAATGTGTAAAGTATGATCAGATGTGGGACCATCAACTTGACTCATACCAGGATTTTGCTACGTCATAATGCATCTCATGATATAAACAGCCAAACAGGAATCTATACTCATACCATCCAAATATGGTATATATACCTACATTTACCATAGAACAACCAATAACGTCATAATAATGTAGGTAAATATACCAGTCCCATGGATGGGATATGAATCCATCATATACCCTCCTGGGAACTAACAGAACATATCCCACCTTTGGAAGAGGAACATCATCGGAACCCAGCTACCTTTAAAGGGGATATGTTAGTTCCCCAGACCAAAAAACCATACATATATGGTATATTTACCTACATGAATGGTTGATTTTTATGGTATATCGAAGGTAAATATACTATACCATACATGGATGGTATGGGAGAGGGTACCAACTTTCAGCATTTGTCTGCCTCTGCGATATTGCATGCAAGGCCAGGTCCTAGGAACTGTCGATCATCTGATGATTGAGGATCATTGTCAAGCTGATGGTGTGCCGTTTAGGCCGTTGAAAGATTCGAAACCATAAGGGTTCCAACAATTAAAAAAAGTCAAATCCATAGCTAGATGTTTTACAACCAGTGTATATTATCAACAATTTATCATCCATGCAACATATGATATATTTACCTACATCATGTTTCTGATATTGAAGGCAAACATGGATGATCATGGATGGTATGAGTATAGGTCTATCCACAGCAAATGCCGTACATTGAAACCAAAGATGGGATCACATGGGTGTGTATCAAAACTAGGTAATATGCAATCGTATTTTGTGATCTTGAAATGAGACCATTCGATTCAAATGGCCCATCATGGTCCCTAGTAGTAGGCATCCTTGTGATCCCATGTCACAATATACTATAGACATACAGTATTCACCCCGAGGCAACTATCCGCACATTCATCGCCGAACCGGCAAGTGGAAAGTGGCCATGTTCATGTTGGTTCACCTTTCCAAATCATGCAGTCAGCAATAGTCTCTGTTCATCTGTTTTCAATATTCGTGATCATTGCAGGTTGGGTAAAAGCAAAAGGACAGAGATCCATGCACTTTTTTTGAAGTGCTGTCCACAATTTGGTTATGCTGGGTTGGTTTCTCTCCTGTTTTGAGTCAGCCAACAAAGTATTGCTGCGAATAGACTAGGCCCAAACCTTGGGGCGAAACACCAATGGTTGGGCGCAATGCCCTGATGCCCCTGGTTTTTTCGGAGCATTCCCAGGTCCAAACCTTTAAAAAAACCCAAGGGTTGGTTCCTGGTTTTCCAAAAAGGCAGTTTTTTGGTCCAAACCCCCAGGATTGGGGTATTTCCATCGGTTGATCCAGTGGCTAGAGTTGCAGCAAAGAGTTTGATCTCGCTCACGAACTTCAGGGCAGCTGTGCGCCAACACCTCTGTTTTGCTGCTCTGAGTCCCAAGAGGAAGACTAAATTTGATTACTGATTGCCGTGAAAAAGACATCGTCTGTGATTTCAATGTCTTGTTCAGATCTGGTAGGTTCCGGTGCCTTGTCTTTCTCTACCCTTCCGGGAAAAAATCAAGCTAAGCTTTGAAAGATGCCTGATTCATGACCGAAGGACGCTTTTTACGTACTTTACTTTTCGGCCTTCATCAGATCGGGTTGACAACCTGTGTTGAAACTGTTGAGAATAGCCATCGTTTCTCTTCCTGAACTGCGCAAAAAACTCTGTGTTTGAGTGACCGCCATTTTGATTTACATAACACCTAAAGGTATTATGTAAAAGGGGAAATGTTACATGGCATGGAACATCGTGAGTTCTCACTGAAGCACCCCGGCACCTGTTGATGGCCAAACAAGAGGAAGGCGCAAAACGACACAGTCCGAGCATCCATGCCTGGCAGCGACTCAAACGGGTTGTACATATCTATCTACTCATACTGGTCATGGACGACATCCCGCAAAGCAGTTGGGATGGTTCAAAGGCTTGTGAATTCATAGGATACAGTACATGTTTACATAACATATGCTTCATATTGGCTTTTATTTGTCTATTTACCTTGCCAGCTGGCGGGATAATGATGGATTTGTTGACAAAAGAATCAAGTACGGTACTATTCTTCCTGAAAAATCTTCTTTCAGGACTGGAGAAGTCAATTTCAACTCAAGCTTTGGGTCAACTGACCATTGATTTGTACATGACATTCTGAAAACATGCATCCTTCAGTATCCTCGCGACATTAACAACCATTGGGAGCCATCAAATGGACGCATACAGGAGATGCTTCACACTTCTGGCCACCCATCCATGTTGGCTGAAATGCCCACGCGGTGCCTCTAATGTCTCTGTCTGCTCCATCTTTCGCCCGGTGTTATGCTTGCATTATGTTCGCTATGCTGGGACCAGCCAATATCAATATGACGTTCTTGGACTCTGGAAGACATCTTTGGAGGATGGATGGATGGAGAGACATCTTTTGCATCCTGAGTTCGAAAGCCATGGGGACTTTGGACATGATCCGTGCATCAGTTGCTGGGCTCCGCCATCAGGTACCACCAACAACATTCCTTGTGCTGTTTTCAGCTGCTATGCAACATTGCATCCACTTTATATACTCATGTCCTATGTATCTGAACTCTTTGATAGAATTTTGCTCAGCTGATTTTTTGTTCATTCTGGATCATATCCAACCAAACCCTTGTACCGAAAGATGGCTTATCTCTGATTGACGACTCAAGTCTCCTGCTCCCAAGGGTTTTTTTTTCAAGTTTTTGCATGTTTCCTGTGAACTCACGAGTTCAGCTTGATCAAAATCTTGCAGGTCTGGATCCGGGGGGGAGTTCCGACAGAAACTCAGTAAGCAAAAAAAAGAAATCATCATGATGATCACAATCATAACAGTCAGAACACTAACCAAAATCATCATTAAAATCATATTACATCTTACAACATACTATAGTCTGATATCTAAAATGACAAGTCTAAGATAG
The DNA here is from genome assembly GCA_000507305.1 of Breviolum minutum Mf 1.05b.01. Classification (NCBI taxonomy): domain Eukaryota; class Dinophyceae; order Suessiales; family Symbiodiniaceae; genus Breviolum; species Breviolum minutum. The sequence continues at coordinate 69,856 of DF240714.1, forward strand.
TTTAGGTATAAAGATGTATAAATATAAAACTGGGTAATTCCTGATTCTACCGCTTCACTTGTGTCCACTTTTCGCAACAGTTTCCCGACCTGGTTCCTCTTCTTCGTATTCTGATTCCTCGGGCTCGAAGACCTCACGCGAACGCCTGACGGTACGGGGTGAAGGGTGAGTCGGGGAAGGGGCAGGAATCCACGTTAAATGAGGATATAATGTTCGTAGAGTCTAAGTCCGTAAATGTCATAGACTGAAAAACAAAAATGGCTCAGCGAGCCATCAACACCATCAACACAATGTTACAACTCACCATGCTTGTGGAGCTCTGCTCTTTCTCATGACAATCTGACCCCTGTGGACTATTGACGGGTTCATGAAGGGGATGCTGACTGGGAATGAAATGGTTCACCAAATCATTGAGAAGCAAAGAACAAACTTTCAGTTTCTGATGGCTAAAATGCATTGGTCTCACAATTGAAACATGTCGGACGTCGGGGGAGTTCACAAGTTTTCAACGATGACATCTTTCGTTTCGATTATATGCTTTTCATCTGTTTACGGCTCACTTAGCGATCTTAACGATTTTCAGGACGACTTGGAAAAAAATTGCAAACTCACAATATGTTAGTGGAAACCTTATTACAGTAAGAGACTTGCATCCTTATGCGTCTCTGACATTCCTGGCTAAACTGTCCCCTGGAAGCTGACGAGGATCGGATCGATACTGCTTGATATTATCGCAAAATTACAATTTCACTTAACGTTCATCTAAGAAACCACTGTCATATACTGTCATATCATTAGAACTCCAGAGTTTATCTGCGTGAATTCTGATAATTCACCAACCGGACCTAGATTTTCCTGAAATTCTTGAGAAACTTCATCGATTCCCCATACCCCATAGGATCCATATATGGTATATCTACTTACATGCATATACCATAAAAATCAACTATATATACATAATTATATATATATATCTTTGTAACCTTACCATACATTGATCCTAATGGGTACCACTTACCTTCTAGGCGGTGACATCATGTCAATCATTGGGGACAAATTCCAACCTTGGCGAGGTCTGCACAGCCACCTGCATCAGGGAGTATCCGCATGTAACATGGACGGTATTGGGGTAATTGTTCATGGTGTTAGTGTTACACTCATATTTTCTTTCCGATATTTGTGAATTATGTAGAAAAGGACATGGTGGGATTATAGGAGTACCAAAAAGTAAATCTTCATGCTCTTATTAACTCTAATTATTGGTCAACACAGTTCTCTTATAAGTGTATGCGTCAGTGGCTCACCCCTGCCCCGGTTTGGGCCGTTTGGGATGATCTCATCGTCAGAAATTCTCTTCAACACAATCGAAACATTGGCACATTGATGTTCAAACACCTAAAATTACAAAATTTTACACATGTACCTTAAATGTCAATCAATATCCATCAACCAAACGGTTGGTCTTCACATTAAACCAACAAATTCAACAAATCTTACAGCTTGGTGCCTGCTGCATGTATCTGAAGTCCTGGGGCCTGAGCAGATTTCAATCTTTGGGAGAAGAAATCAATGACCAACCTTCAAATGGCCTTCTGTCGGGGTGATGTCACCGGCACCCGGGTCCCGCCATATAATTTCATAGCGGTTCAGTGGTATCTGTATCTACAATGTAATAATATACAGCAATGAATTCGAAAGCCTTCTGTACAGGTAGATGTATATACTGTATAAAGATTATACGAAACTTTAAACTTTAGGTCAATCAGCGGTACATGATGCGTCATGCTACACCTTTGTGAAAATCAAAAAAGTATTCGATCAAAATTCGCTGCCCGGCTCTAGGTCTCCAGGCAAGGGTGGCGGGCGTGGTGTGGTCCGCGGCATCTGTGGACGCAAGTGGTTCGAGATCTTAAAAAAAAAAAACAGGGATGGTGCTTGTAACACGAAGAATTTGAACGAGTTGAACGGTTGAAACTATAAGAGTATGGTTTTCATTCTTGCTGCTTCATCCAGCCCCTTTTCAAGAATATGAATATCAAATCAATTCAAATCATATCAAAGCAACAAATATCTGAAAGAGAACTGTGTGCTACATACCTGGTGGCTGCAGGCTTAAGCTCCAAAGAACTTACATGAACACTCGACCCCAACCTCCTCCCTATCATCCTCATGTGTCCCTTTTGGGTCCTTCTCAACAATTGTCATCATAATATTCCCAAGACATCCCAGGACACATATCCTCATATGAAATTCTTTTGCCCACATCCAAAGATGTGATCCGTTTTATGTTTGATTTTTGCCTGTTAAGAATCTGCAATTGCTTTCCATGTCTTTCACCGCCATGGCGACCGGGAAAGCTCCAAAACCCGGTTGCCTTCTCCGCACTTGCTCTCAACTGCTCCAGCGTTTGGCCAAGGCGTCCTCTGCCCTGGCACCACACAACATGACTCCACAAATCTGTGGCTGACAAAAATTGTGTATAGTTGTCTGAACAAAAGAGGCAGGTCTCATGGTGGAGTCCGATTGGTGGACTGGATTGGACTGGTGGGGTGGTGATACAAGGCTTCGATTACAAGATATCTGTAAATACGATCCAAATACGTGGCTCTTAAATTGTGCTGACCCTGATTCAAACATGAGAAAAGGATTGACATGGTCCAAAACAGATTGCATTCATTGGTGAAGGAGATGAATTTGAGATGAGGATGGCATGTGTTCTTTTGGACCTTCTTGGGATGTTGCACCTGCTTCCTCTGCATTGCATCCACTAATCACTAAGTATGTCATTATGATACCACTCTGCTTAACTTCTCACTTAGATTGGATAAATCAAACAAAAAACCATGGAATAAAGTGATGAAGCCACCCAAATCCAAGGAAATCACTAGTTGGCGGTTTCAACCCATTTGAGAAACATTTGCCAAATTGGAAACTTTCCCCAAGTAGTAGGGGTAAAAATTCCAAAACCATTTGAGTTGCCACCACCCAGAATCATAATATTGGACGTCCCGAAAAAAAAACATGGCCAACACATCGGAATAAAACCGAGCCTTGGAAGTAGCACGTCCACCGGGAGATGGAAGGCTCATGATCAAATCCAAGGGAGTCCTAAAGCAAATTCAACATCGGATGGGGGTGGTGTAAGTGGTCATAATAAAAAGTAACAGAGGTAACTGGAAGTAACAACTTTAAGGGCATCATTTTTTGAAATCACCAAAAAAAAACAAAGGGCTCCCTTCCTCCTATGATCTATATATATATATGTTTAGTTATTTCTCTGAAGTGTGACTATTCTGTATATTATGTAAGCTATACGTACCATAATTCAGCAACCAGTATTCATTTCCCTCGAGAAACCACCGATTTCGGCGAGGTCGGTAGAGGAAGGCTAGCTTGAAGGAACTTTTGATTTCCATTGGATGTCTAAGATGAAAGCAATTTGAAGTAGCTTGAGTAACTTCTGGTTCCTTCTGTTGATTGGAATGGGAATGAACATGAACCAACCAAACCGCGACAATGATCAAGCAGCCATTCAGCTCTGACCCTTCTTGAAGGCATAGCGGCTCGTATCCAAGCTGATAGCAAAATCAATTCACTGCAAACAACTTTTGATCTTGAAGAACAATCAGCAGAGAAGAAACAAACGCTTCCACATGCTTAACCAACCATATCCACATGACGAAATCATTACCATCGTTTCCTAAAGCCGCCGGGGGAACAAATTGCCCACTGCTCGGTCTCCGGGCTGGAACATCATGCTGTAGATGTTCAGATTCGCCTCGTGGAAAAGTGGGAAAATCTTACATCAAATCCATAGGATGATTGATGATGATCCATGGGACTGGTATATTCACCTACATGTAACATCTAAAAAAAAACAACCAAACGTAGGTAAATATACAACATACATCCATACTACGTACCTGGGATGGTATGGGAACCAACAATCAAAACACCATTTTAACAACGTCTTTCAGTACGTTCGTTGAGATTTGATGCTTCGTTCCCATCATTTTTGGGTGGTGGTTTAAGCCATTTTAAGCCCAATGACAGGAATCCACACCGCTTTGAAGCCCCGAAAGCCACCAGTGAATCCATCCATTAAGAGATACGTTGCGGTGTTGGCGGTTTCTTCAAATATCAGAAAACACCAAGTGGACTTTTTGTCAACCTACAAATTATCTCATTTCATAAATAAACATGTATATCAACAATATATCAAATGACTAGCGGTAATTTATCCTTAGGGTGTCATCTTCCAAAATTCCCCTCGAGCCTGGAGCGAAGTCTCGATATGCTTCTCCAAGGATTCTCCAGCCTTGATCCCCCAGTTATTCGTGCGTGATTTGGCGGGGAGGATGACGTTTTTAGGGTCAAAGTGCTATCGAATTTTCTCTAAATATACAGAAACCCTGAAAAAAAGTAAGCATGAATACCCAAAACGATGCCATTGGAAAATGTATGTTCATTTCAAATGTGGTTATGGCGATATTTTCTGGCTATTTCTGGGGATCTATCGTAAAATTTCCGGGAGGTATAGACCATCCTATCTTTCCCCAAAAAACATGCACTGTTTTCAAAAAAGATGCTCGTTCATCTCGTACATTTTGCAAGGACTGGCGAAAATGGTGAAACATCCCAAAGTGTGAACGAAACTGCCACCTATTCATCCACCCGATATTACAATGTTCTTGCTTGTTGGTATATTAGAATCACTCTTTTGAGGCAAGTGTTGACATGGAAAACGACAAGTTCCATCCCCTGCCATGTTGGAGCAACATATTGTTAAGGACATCACCACCCCTTTAATGGGGGGGGGAGGGGTCAAAATGCAACAGTACATTTTAACGCCTGTAAAACATCGCGTTTGGAAAATTGAAAAAAAAATCAAAAAGGACGTCCCATCCCACCGATCACCCATTTTTTTTAGGGTAAGACGTCAAAATGTAATATCACATTTTGACGTCTTGCCCGTGTTTGACGTCTTGTCCGCAGCACTTGTTACTTTTTTCCCCCNGACTAAAGTGGGGGGGGGGAAAGCAAAAAAGTATTGTACTGTTACATTTTGACGTCCCCCCCCCCAAATCGGGTAACTAAGGGGGTGGTGATGTTAAGGACCTTTTGAGTGTTCTTGTCAAGTGGCAAGCACGCTGCGAAGCAAGTGGCTTCCCAGGAAGCAAACTACTACTAGGAGTGAAAGTAAACAGTCAACAAACTAATAAAACGTGTTGAAATATTTGAAAAAAAACGGACATCATGAAGCATGCACCATTTCCATCCATTTCCTAGCAGCTGAGACTTTGCAATACGATGCAACGGGATTTTTGCCCCCTCTACTTTAACTTGAATAGACATGAATCTGGTCAAATCATAATATTTCACCCACCCAGATTTCCCTGAAATCAGGGGTCCCATTTCCCTTACAATCACCACCACCATTTGGGGGGAAATCGGTCGTGTTTTCGGTCGCGGGATCCCAAGCCCGTTTCACATCCACCACACCATTGCTGCCAGCCGCCTGTGACTGGAACAACCAAAGTTGCGGTTTTTTGTCGTCTGTCCCGTTAAACCATTCATGGCAAAGGAAGTGTTTGGGATCTGCAGGGAGTTGCAAGAAACACAACTCATTCACAATCTTTGCGGCAAATATTGGTTGTCCGAATGATATAATCCTACCCGACGGCATGACATGTTGAGGGCATTTAGACAGCTCCTAAAGCGCAAATGGAGTTAAACTGGTGGGTGGATGGCCGTGTTTCAGTGCTGGAACGGTCAATTTAGTCTATCATATTATCATATTGATGCTATATGATGCCATTCTCATTTGCATCTCAAAAAATTCATCTAGTTGGTGGTTGAACCACAACCCATCTGAAAAATCTGCTCATCAAACTGGAACCTTTACCCCAGTTGGTTCGGGGTGGAACCTCAGCGAGGTGAGACAAGTTGAACAGAAACTCCTCCAAGCCTGACCTGTGGCCGCAGTGGGAAGAAAAAAAACACACAGATTTCCAGTGACAAAAAACCGGGGCGATCTTCCAATCTGGGTGTTTCCAAAAATAGGGGTACCCCAAAATGGATAGTTTATAATGGAAAACCCTATTAAATTGGATGATTTGGGGGTACCACTATTTTCGGAAACATCCATCTTCCAATGTGGTGAAGGAAAGACCTCCTTCCAAAGCTCCAACTGTATTTTTTTTCTTGGTGAAGAAAA
>DF240714.1:76429-88925 GCA_000507305.1 Breviolum minutum Mf 1.05b.01
TCGGCGGCATGGGCGGCAGCCCTTCAATTAAAATGTATGAGTATTTTTTCTCACCAACCCTTGAAGATATCTGTGAAATAATGAGCATTCCCGTTACTTAACCGACTTTTGGGGTGACACAGATAAATAAAATTTAATATGTCTTTCTGATTTGCCCAGACGTTCCATTCCCCACACAGTTTTTCGGACCAAAGCGACCTCTCGCATGGTGGCATTGGAAATTCGGACCCCTGACACATCCCGAGGCAAATCCCGAAGATCCACAGACCAAAGGTGGCTATGTTGAAATGTGATACACCCCCGGAAGATTAACATAGAACCTGAAAATGATGGTTTGGAAGATGTGAATTTCCTTTTCCAGGGGTGTATTCTGAGGTTCCATGTGAATCTTCCCGGGTGTAAACATCTCTTCACAGAATCAACATCAATGAAATACATTTATGTGAGCTGTGATTATATTATGCGCAGGATTGAGGAGCCTTCTTTTGGACCGCCACATTTTTTTAAGGATCCGGGATCATTTGTGCAAAGTAAATTCAAGTCCATATAAATATAACTGTTTTTCAGTATTAGTTATAAATCATGAACGGTTTAATTCATGGTTTGAGTGCCCTGAACACACTAAGGTAAATCACCTGATATTTGCACACTTTGTGAGATCTCATCCAATTACAGTAATTTCCTCAACTCAACCAAGGCTGGTGTTCAAGACCACCATGCGCACCCTGATGATTGAGACTACCAGGAATCATCATGTCCTTTGCTCCTTTACCTGCTCCTCCTCAGCGTAATGAACATCATCATTTGTCATCATCATTAATCACTTGTCATCATCATCATCATCATCATCATCATCATCATCATCATCGCCGTACCATAGTCGTCATCGTCAGTTGTGAGTGCGAGTACAGTAGACTTTCATCGACAATCACTAGATTCAGCATTTGGAATTTTCGCATTCCCTTTTGTCAGAGAAGACTCGAAGCTTTTTCCGATTGCAACTCCCAGCCTCTGCAAGAAGGCAAAGGTCCGAGAATAGGGATCAATTGCAAACAGCTGCAGGACACACCAAGGCCGAATGTCTCGGATAGGCGTAATGCGAAATAGACAATCTTAGATAGAAAAATCATATGTTGCATACGTTTCGGGTGTGTGTTTCGGGGTATGTTTCGCCAAAGTCGAACGTCCCAGCCTTGCTTGAAGTTAAGCACGCCAAAAAAGTGCAAACCCATCTATATACGTGCCAAACAATGATATGCTAGACAAAAACAATCAATACTGTGCCTCTTGTGGATGAACGTCACACACATTTGCCAAATACCTTGGATACGCCTCTCAAAATTAGAACAAAGCATACCATCAGCATCGAAACTCAGGGTCATCTGTGACGTGCACGATGACTAGGTATGCAACATCCCTAACTGCCTAACTATCGTGAATTCATGTGGAGAACTAGATAGAACTAGGAGTGAACCAGGGAATATAGGGAGTTTTCAAAATTGCTAACCAATTCCATCGGCAGGAGACTGCACATGTCCCACTTTCATTGGTCAAATTTTTGCTAGTTGTTCAAACAGATGGTTTTCTCACAAAGTTGGGTATTGTATCTATGTTCAATTGTAAATTCCAGAGAAGTTTGCAAAAATAGTTTCTCGACAATTCGCCCCCGCAGCACTTTCCCTGCACATTTTGAAGACTTGAAATTCTTGATGCGTATCAGTCAGCACCAAAGTGTTCCACTACAAACATCAGCTGAAGTTTCCACATGGAGGAACTTTTTTTGGACTAGGTATATATGGTATATAATATCCTGACCTACAGGGACTTGTTCCCCCAAAAGCCACCTCACTCAGGTGTCAATATATTCACACCAGGTTCCAATAGATGGCACACGCTCCAAGAGGTAATTGTGTATACACTGAAACATATCAATACCTGAGTACACAAGGCATCGTAATTATGCCAATTTATGCATAGCATCTGCAAATGGGGTAGGTGAATCGTCATTTCTTGGCCCAATCTGCCCAACCTCCGGTTTTTAGAGGTTTCGGAAAGGCAAAAATCCTGACTACTTGACCCATATCTGGCAGAACCTGCTGCATAGGGGTCGATTCTGTGTTTCCTTTAGCTCTACAGTACCTGCGAAATGTTCATTTACAACAAAAAACCTTCCAACAAAAAAATGATCCTCCAAGGTGGGTTTCCGCTGATCTTCCCACAGGGCCCTTCTCATTTGAGCAGGCGCCGCTGTAGGGAGCCCACATGAATCCACATGACATGAGATCTGAGATCTTTTTTGAGGAAGCTGGTGGGAACCACCAGTCTTCCAAAACAACCCTTGTCTGATGCAAGTGTAAACAAAAAACATCAAAAAACCCTTCACAAATATCTGACAAAAAAGATCCTGCGGACGACCTTACATCTCAGATCTGTAGGAATTCAACTCTAGGGCCACGGGTTTTCCCCTAGAGTTGAATTCCTACCCAGCCGCTCCACATGGCCTGTTCTTCTGCTGTCTTGTCGTTCTGAGTAAGTAGGCAGCAAAGAAGAGCCCCCAAGAAGAAACTCAGCATGGATCGAAAATCCTCACAAAAAATCTTGGCAAATCTTAGGATATATATAATATACGTATGAGTACAGCATGCCAGTAGTGAACCAATTTCATCCAGGTTCCATCTATTTTTGCTCTGGATCATAGCAACAAACAAACGACAAATTCGATGACATAGGTGTCGAATGGTTAATTTCTTTGACTCTGAAGCCCTCCCCAGCAACCCTGTCCTGCCACATTTCACAGGAGGTGTAGCCCTGTCCCGCCTTGGCATTAAAAAATGTTCCTGGAAACTAAATGTGCACGATGTGCAGTTTTCAACTTTGAAACTATGCATATTACATAATATACACATATTTACCTACATTCGATATGTACATGAATGTATTCAATATGATATAATATGATGTGATATGATATATAGTATATTCAATATAATAATATGATATAATATAGTATAATATAATATGGTAGAATAGAATATAATGAATAACTGAATAAATACATGTATGATGTATTTGCCCGGCTACATACATTTAAGAGGCTATAGATGTCACTATCGTCTACCATTTTCATGCATGGTAAAGGAAACAAGTACAGTACTCATGTCATCTCATGTGGACGTAAATTGAACACACATTCGGAATTTTTGAAGATCTGGAGCTCACATGAAAACACGAAACATTTTGCAGGAATCGGAGTCTCCCTCCAAAAAAAACTAGGTGTTCCAGACGGGACAACAGTTGCTGGAGCGAACCAAAAAGCCCAGGCAGTGAAGGATGCCTGAAGGTCAATGATCTAGCAAAGCTCCTATTGTTTTTTTATGGAGAGTCGATACCAAATCGACTCTTTGCTGCAAAAAATGCAGTTGGTAGTGCGAATGTCCACAACCACATGGGATTTATTAAACCTTCCTGGTAATTTGAATGAAGTTCAAACGCACTGCTCAGATCTCTTGTGATTAAACTACGTACTTCTATATACTGAAATTCCTCAGGTGGAAATTCTACAACTTTTCTGGTGACAAAAACAAGAAATAAATTTAATTAATTGAAATGTGTCCGAATCACGCCGATTCATGATCCGCTCAACGCTTCACAACTGAAGGTCAATGGTTGATGCATGGCAAGAGCCTAGACATGCCGCGGCAAAGACGGAGGCCAGGAAGCAGTGCCTCAGCTGTTGGTGCCGATGTGCATGGAATTCACATCCTAGGTGCAGAGTTTCAGACCAACAAAAATCATGGGGAAACCCATCTATTCCATCTATTCATGAATCTATTCGGCCATGCATGTCCAAGTCTTGGAAACCCATTCAGGATCTAGTTGTGGGGAGTGAAAATGCTATATCCGCCGACCCCTCGCCTTTTTCGAGGGGGAGGCGAAAAGAAGGGCGTAGGCGACACGTAGGTTTGCATTTGTACGTTATCGTGGAGAAGCAGTGGTGTTTGACTGTGGGGGATCCGTTGTGAAGAAGCTGGGGCCTAGGGGTTGTTCGGGGTAGGCTGCGTGACGTTTTCTGTGTACGTAGGGGGGCTGGTTGCGGTTTTGGGTGTGGCTGGGCTAGGTTGCGTTGCGTCTTGTGGCCACGTGCTGGGGCCTGTTTCTTCTCCTTTAGGGGTTTCAGACTTGTCACTTCGCCACGCTGCGGGGGAGGGTTTTTTGCTGGGTTTGCGTCCGGATTTAGGTGGTGTTTGGCTGTTTTGAGTCGATCGCCGGGAGGTTGCTGTTTTGGGCGTGTCTGGACTAGGTTGCATATGGCCCAACTGAGGGGTCGGCGGCATGGGCGGTAGCCCTTAATATCTAGTCAAAAATAAGAATTGATGAGAATTGACTCGAAAGCTGAACTTCCTTCCATAAACTCCAACTCATGGCTACGGCAACGTGGTGTCCATTTGCCAAACCTTCTTTTTGTACACCAAGAAGTCAAATTGCCCAAGAAACAACATGTAAATGCTATGAGGCAATCTCAAGAACTCAGGGAAGCTGAAGTGGAAATGGATCCCTGGAAGATGAGTTGAGTGTTCAAAATTCTCCAACTATGACCATGTTCCGCTTCCATGATTGCTGCTGACAGGGTCGTTTGAAGCAACCTCCTTGCAAAATTATCCAGCAACCATTCCTAAAGGTACAGGAAGTGTCACCTTTTCAGTAGCCTGAGTCAACACCTGGTGACTTCTTCGTGCGGATTCGAAGTATGGTAAGTGGTGAATCTCCCTTTGTTTCTGGGTCTCCCTGAAAATCCTTTCTTACAAACATTCACTCTACAAACTTCTCTTGTTGGGGAGTTTTTTGACCAGAAGGAGCTGACCAGTTCTCCCAGGCAGCTTCCGGTTCACGCCATCGGATCTGAGCTGCCAAACAGTAGCACATGTCCCGGATCAGAGGTGCGAGAAGCCCCTGATGAGCTAGAGAGCAAACAACCAACGACTGTTGAAATTCAACTCATCCAACAGGAATACAAATCCATTAAGCATCTACAAGTAGGTATGGTTATGGTATATTTACCTGCAACTTTTATGGTTTTCGATGGTTAAATGTAGGTAAATATACCATATATGGATGGTATGGGAAATGATTCCAAATATCACACTGTGTCATCGCGTTTGCCTAATAGACCTTCAACCTGCCTCTTCTTATGGAGCGATCGAACATGGCTCGATGAGTTCAAGAGCGTATCAAGAGCCGGTGTTTCTTTTGGGATATTTGGCGTAGATGCCCTTGAGCCCAAAGAAAAAACCAAGCGGTTTGCATGTGTATATATATATATACATATATATATATGGAAGCGCTTCCTTTAATTACAGCTGATGGTGTTGCAACTAGAGACATATGAATTCAATAACATGCTGCATATTCAAAACGAAAATCAAAGCTACAGTACAATGCCAGTTGTGATTCGAATTTATCTGGTTTCCTTTCGACACTTTGCCTCGGCCGCAGGCAGCGCGGCCATTTAGACTTTTTTGTTGCACTCGCGACGTGGAGCATTTCTAGAGGGCCATTCGGATCCAGTCTTTGGCGCTTCCACTAACGAATCGACTGAAATCCAAATCCACGGATAAAAATGGCCAATGGTCGGATGGAAATCCTCAAGTTGCATGAATTTCCATGGAAAACCAAAAATCACGTTCCTCATCATCTCTTCCTGGGCTGAAAGGCCGCCTCACACCTGCATGGCTTTGTCCACTTGCTGTTGTGCCTGAACACCATGGAGTCGTTGGGGATTCCGGACCATCTGCTTTGAACTTTATGGGTTGCAACGGAAATGCCCACCTTACAGTATAATTATAGAATATCTTGAAAACATGTTTAAAGTATATATAGTCATAGTCAACAAACATGAACAAAAAATAACAGAAAAGAACGTCCACAAATACCACCACCACCACCACCACCACCACCACCACCACCACCACCACAACAACAACAACAACAACAACAACAACAAATAAGACTTGTTATGTATTAACAGACTGTTAATGACTGTTATATATCATCTCTTCATGATCATCCCAACTTCACTGTTCCACCGGTGGAAGCAACCGAAAAAACATGTTTGCTGGGAATCCCAAACACGCTGTCTCTCCAGTTCCATCTCATATCGCCTGAGAAATCACCGAGGTCAGAAATATTTGCAGCACCAAACGGCCATCCCATACGTCCCAAGTCCAAGTCCCGTTCTTTTTCCGAAAAAAAAAAACGTTAGCTGAAAAATCATGAAACCAAAACATCTGCAAACCTAGAGGATACGACATAAAATCAACCAAAAACAGGTGGTAACATGAATAATCATCCAATTGGCAGTATCTAATTGCCACTTCTATATATTTCTACATAATATAATAGTAAATAATCATCATGAATGTATTGCCTTGCACCTATCGTTTAGTAGGATATTTATATTTCACCTACATCAACCCACCAGGCCCCAGAAATGGTGATCTCAAGCTCCCGGTACGCCGAGGTGTCATGAGCGCTGTTCCCAACCGACACGAAGGAGAAGAACACCTCGGCCGAGTTTGTCGCATGGCTCGTGGAATTCAGCCTCCAATGGAGAAACTCTGATCGTAATTGAGCGTAAGAAGTTAAACACGATAAAAACACAACTAAATCCAAAATGGTTATCTAATCAATTTAACTTAACAGTATGTAATATAGATACCCAAAATAGCCGTTTTGGGGGTTGTAAAAAATCTCGGTGGGATTTTGAACAAAGTAGAACATGCTTTTTTCCAACTTTTCGATGTCATCATGTCACCTGCAAGAGCCCTGCAGCTCCAAAAAGCTGAAAAAACCTGCTTCAAAATGGCAACCACCAATGGACCAATCCCTAGACTTCCGTTTCTTGCGTTTTTTTTTCACCCTTGCATCTTCACCCTAAGTTCAGTTGTTCATCCACAAAAAGCAGCTAAAACGATTTATTTTCGAGTTTTGGGTTACTTGGCATCCGCACCATTGTGCCAGCCAAAGGGATGCAAAGACCCAGTGCCAAGCCCAACTTATTTTTCTGTGGTACCAACCTAACAATCGACAAATTCTGACAAATTCCGTGCCAATGTGGTCATGGACTTTTTGGATCCTCTAATTGTTGTGACCAGTCATGACAGGAGATTCATGAAGACTATCGGTGATGACAACATCACTACATAATATTTGGGCAAAGCTGCAAAGCTTCGAAGAATGCCAAATGGGAAAAAATCTCATTGTGAATTGTGATTTGCGATTGTAGATGTTACAGGTCACCGGTTGTTTTGTTGATTGATTTGCAATATATAATTATAGTGTATATGTACCATATCTATAATATATCCATTCCCAACGCTGGTGCTTCCCACCAAGTTGTTTTACTTTCCCCAAAGACCGAACCTCGGGGTCTGCCAGAGCAAGGAGAGAATCTGTGAAAATCATTGAAAATCAAACATGGTAAACATGGGATTGTATCATAACATGATATCACAAGACTGTCCTCTGTTGGCTGACTTTTCAGCCGAGGTGACCTCGGTATTTCTGAGGCCCCCTAGCTGCTGATAGGCGGCAGAGAAGACTTTGGAGACACGTGACCTTGTTCCGAAAGGAATCTGTCTTGGAGAAGTGAAAGCTTGACCATTCAAGGGTTTGACTGTACATGGATGACAAATATTATGCTATGGCACCAGGAGGCTAAAAAGAAACATGCAATTATCTATACACTATACATTTACATGATGACTCCATGATATATTATGTGATTCTGATATCAAATGAGGCCGAAAAAGTCCCATTGGCATCCTTCCTTCCTTTCTTCATTTGTTCCTTCCTTTCTTCCTTCGTTCCTTGCTTCCTTCTTTTGTACCTTCCCGAAGCTGAAGTATGTTCTCTTGATGCTACTGCTTCCTATCTTTCTTTGATGCCTATATATTTTTGTTCTGGTTTTCTATAGTCTATCATCATCCTTATCCCTTGAAGCCTTGCTCACCCATGTTCAAAGGATCATCTGAGCGCATGGCACGTTGGACGGTGCCTTCTTGGTCACTCTGAGTTTCGTTCGCATCGGAGGAGGGAAAGACTGCCGGCAGGACGACAGGTGGTAAAAGAACAAGGTCAACAACTGAGCCGCAGGACCATCTTAATAATGTGCCCTTTTTATACCCCTGCAATACAACAACTGAGCTGCATGACCATCAGCAACAATTCAAAACCTCTGGTAGGGACTTTGGGTGGCGGAAGCTCCATTGCCTCCATCTCCCTGTGATAGATGAAGTGTTCGCCAATGTATCCAGCATTGGCCGCAACGCGATGTGCCTGCATTGGCTGCGACATGCTGCGACATGCTGCGACCACTGGAGGTGAGGGGCACCGTAAAGAACCGTGGGGTCTTCACTACTAATACTAGTTTGCAAGGGCTGTATTACGAAGTACTTTAAAGCATTGAGACAGTTTGCATCTTCAAAGCACCACCACCAAAGATTCTTCGGCCCTGGAAACAAAGACTTTTTCATCCGTTTGAAACACCGGAGTGGTGTTTCTTCTTCAAACATGTTGCATTGTTCTTTCAAATCTGTTGATTGACAAGGAGAGACATGTTTGGTCTTCATGGATGGACCCATGGTGTTGCTATCTTCCGCCTTGAAATTTTGCTTCCACGAGGAGCTCATGACACGTTCAGCTTAGGCAGTAGCACAGTGCTAGCCACAAAGAAGGAGGCTTCAACCACCGGCGATATGGAAAGAAAATCCCAAATGACAAATGATGCAAAAAAATCTGGGGAATCTTGGGGATAGGCTGTTTACAGGGTGTTTTGGAGTTTGGAGAGGATTGTCTTTCACTTTGCATGTTCTAAGGAGGGTGATTCGGAAGACAGTCATCATTTGAGGTGTGAGGATGTTGGCAGCTGCCGTTACTTGCCCACGCTGTTGTCCCAAAAGCGTATCGATGTGTCTCTATAGAACAAAAACATAAAAACAAACACAATCAATTGGAACATATCAACGGCATTCAAAGGCTACCCGAGATCTCTGGTGTTGTACTTGATGATGCTTGATGTGTCCTTTTGAGATAACACCGCCTGGAGCCATGTTCACAAACATTCAATCAGTTTTCAGTGCATGAAACTCACACACACACACACACACCACAATTCATATATCTCAGCGCAACCACAGGGAATACCGAAAAGAAACAATCCCTCTCAATGTGACTGCCTGAAAACCTTTAATGAAGACAGGGATCGACACTGATTCTAATCATCGACACTGATCCTTTTGGAGCTTCATTTCGGTCGAAAACGACTAGCAGTTTTTGGAGATCAATTCAAAGTTATCTCACTCCTCTTGGCAACCACTCTGGATGGGGAGGTTAGAATCATGCCATCCAAAAAAAGTTCCAACCATTTGGGTATCTTCCAATCTTATCCCATCTTTGCCACTTCTTCACACCTTGACTCATGACCTTCCCCCTGCTGCGTGATACCTTTTTGTCCACCAAGTGTTGGCGTTTCGTCCACCAAGTGTTGGCGTTTCGTCCACCAAGTGTTGGCGTTTTGGTCCTGGTGAAACCTGGAAAGGTCTCCTTACCTGGCGTCCAAAGTGACCGGAACCAGGGGGAAATCCTTTTGGTGCTTTTGTTCTTGCCATATCAAATGAAGGGTGGTTAGATGGTTTTTTTCACTGGCCGAACAGTTAAAAAACCAACAGGTTATACGCTTACGTTGTCTCAAAAAGGCAACTTTTGGTCCCGATTTTTCCCTCTATCAGGATGTGATTGATTTACAGAAACTGGTGAGTGTAGATATTGGAAAAAAGATCCCTCATTTGTCTTGCCATAATCTGTGTAAAAGCAAGATGTACCAGGTTCACATGTATTCACTATATTCACTGTTGAACCTGATATCACAATGCCATGAAGCCTTTCATGTCAAGATCATGAAGATTGTGCCCTAGCTATCTGCACCAACCTCCACTACCCCCATCCATAAACATATAGGAAGCAACAACCTGCCTCTACTGCATCTGCTGGACTTTCTGCTGAAGTTTGAATGGAACGTCCTGCACGATTTGCAGCTTCACATGTTTAGGATGATCCGAGATTCATCCGGATGCGCAAAATCTTGCACCTGAGATGATAAACATGGCAAAAACATCCCGCCAAATTATACTATATAAATTCACCGTGTTCTTGCTGTAATCATCTAGGCAATGGGCCGAACTTCCAAGCCGCTTTTAGGCAGGATGGGTTGCTTCAGCAAGTAAACTCAATTCATCACCAGGGTGGCAATCACTACTAGAAAAATCCACTTGCTTCTTATTGTGAAAGCCTACTCCAACCCCCGAAATCCGAAGCAGTTTTGAGCTTTTTATTAAAATCAATCTCCCAAGGTGTGCCAAATATGTTTACACAATAATTGTAGAGTGGAAGTAGCAATTCACCATACTAAACCAAGTTTTTTGGGAGGCAGGTACCACATACACCCCTGAAGTTTAACCTGGCCCCTGAGAAATGATGCTTGGCACACTTTCCTATTGGGGCCGGAAGGTAACTTTTCAGGGGCGAACTGTTAAACTTCAGGGGGGGGGTACAGTCTATTTTCAGCACGGCAGCGAGTCGACTATGTCCCGCGGCTTCGGCCCAATCCTGGCAGGTGACTTGGAAATAATCATCCCCATACCATGAATGTATATTATGGTACATTTAGCTACAGTTACCACCAAAAAACAACCAAATGTAGGTAAATATACCATACATGGATGGTACTAGTATCGGATCATGATCCATAATAATCATGAAGATCATCTTTATCGTCATGACCATTCATAGGCTTTGTTTCCGAAAATGTATAGGGGACAAATCTGCAACCTTAGACTTGAAACTTCATCAAACATGAAGAACTGCATGAATCAGGAGATCATCTACGAGGTCCAAGTTCTGCGTCCATCCAACCAATCAACGCCCAAGGAACAACCCCAGGAATTCCAGAGTGGTCCCACAATCCAAAAAAATTAATTAAGGATATCCTGCCCTGAAAACAAATATAATATATCTATTATATTATTTTTCTAAAGAGAATTATCTAGATATCACATTATATTTCGAGGGGGGACTCTTTCCAAATCCGACCAAAAACAAATTTTTGTAACGTGCCTTTAATACCGGGTTTTCTTTAACTGTAACTTCTCAAAATTTCCAACCAACCGGTTATGTGAGACTTTTGCCGCCAGAAGCTGATCTGGATTAACTTAGGCTGCAATTCCTTGAGAACTGCAACAATTTCAGGGGATGAGCCTGGCAAGGGTGTCAGATTTTTCGTGCTCCAAATTCTACCTCAGTACCTTGGAAGTTACCTAACCCGAAATAAAATGAAACCGCTTTTCTTACTTCAGCGATGCAAGTAGTGAAGCAAAAAGGTGCCCTTTCAATAGACAGTTGTATTGTCTAAGGAAGCTTAAGTTAAAAAAATTCCGATATACGAACGACATCGCACAGTCAATAATAGGGATCGCCAAGCAATAGGGATCGTAAGGGATCGTCAACTAATCAAGTAATAGGAATCATCAATTATAGGGATCGCTAAGTACTAGGAATCGTCAAGTAATAGGAGTCGTCAAATAATAGGGTTCGTCAAGTAATAAAGAGTCAAGTAATAGGAATGATCAAGTAATAGGAGTCGTCAAATAATAGGAATCGTCAAGTAATAGGGATCGTCAAGTAATAGTAGAGTCAAGTCATAGAAATCGTCAAGTAATAGGGATCGTCGTCAAGTAATAGGATTCCTCAAGTATAATAGGAATCGTCAAATAATAGGAGTCGTCAAGCAATAGGAAACGTCAAGTATAATAGGAGTCGTCAAGTAATAGGGTTCGTCCAGTAAGAGGACTCGTCAAGTAATAGGAGTCGTCAAGTAACAGGAATCGTGTGACTTTTCGCGGCAGGTGTAGTACTTGGTGCAGGTTCAGTGTCCCTTTTCCTGGCAGGCGCAGTACTTATTGAAGCACAAGTGTCACTTTTCGTGGCAGGTGCAGCACTTGGTGATGCTCAAGCGCCACTTTTCGTGGCAGGCGCAATACTTGGTGAAATTTGGAAAGATAGCCGGAGCGCGAAATGTTGCATGTTTCATGAAATTCTCGCGGCGAGCGCGAAAACTAGCCTCGGTTGCGCGGCGGGTTGCGGACTGACAGGTTCATTCTCGGATCATAGTCGGATCGGCCGCGCATTGTAAATGATGTTGCAGCTGTTTTCAACAAATTTCTGTCAGATTTTGGGTGGTCATTTTGCGTGGCAGGCGCAGTATTTGGTGAGGTTGGAGGGTGACACCTGTTGCTCCGCGCATTGTAAATCACGTTTCATGTGTAACGAAGATTAATCATGAGAGTCATTTTTCGTGGCAGATGCACTATTTGGTGGAAACAAGCAGCAAAAAACTGTAAAAATAGTATCCTCAAAGCATTGTCTCTCTCTCTCTCTCCTCCCT
>DF240714.1:88930-102940 GCA_000507305.1 Breviolum minutum Mf 1.05b.01
TCAAAGTACCTCTCTCTCTCTCAGAGTGCAAAAGTGTGAAAACCCTCAAAGTGTTGTCTCTCTCTCTCTCTCAAAAGTGCAAAAACTGTGGAAACCTCAAAGTTCTCTTTCTCTTTCAAATATGAAATATGAAGTGAATATGTGAATTTGAAATGTGAATATGAAGTGAAATATGTCAATATGACATGTGAATTTGAGTGCCTATGTGAATGACTAGTGAACATGATGCGTTAAATCTGCGACATAAATTTGATGTTTATAGTCAACATGTGGTGAAGGTTTGTTGAGTGAAAGTGTTCAAAGTGTCACAAAAACATGTTATTGTTTCAGCCTCTTTGGGCATTGTGCTTGAAGAACCAACATTTCACCATCAAACTATGTGAAATTTAAAATGCAACTAAACCCCCTCTCTCAAAGTGTTTTCCCTCTCTCAAAGTGTTTTCCCTCTCAAAGTGTTTCCCTCTCTCAAAGTGCTTTCTTCCAAAGAGCAAACCATTTCTATGCACAAAATAAAAACAAATGCAAAAATAGGTTTTAAAAAAGTTAAACAAATAGTTTCAAAAAACTAACTATTTTCTAAAACCATTTCTTAATTAATTTAGAACAAATTAGTTAAACAAAAATGAACTATTTTTCTTGAACTAAAACAAAAAAACTAATTAGTTAATCTTTTAACTATTACCTAAAAGACAGGAAATTGTCTTAACTGGTTTTTAGGGTAGGGTGACACCTGTTGCTCCGCGCATTGTAAATGACGTTTCATGTGTGACGGGGAGCAATGATGAATCTTGTTGCGTGGCAGGCGCAGGATTTGGTGAGGTTGGAGGGTGACACTTGTTGCTCCGCGCATTGTAAAGAACGTTTCAGGTGTGACGAGGATACAGCATGTGAGACAGTTTTGCTGACAGGCGTAATATTTGGTGAGGTTGGAGAATGACATCTGTTGCTGCGCGCAATGTAAAAACGGTTCACATGTGACGATGATCAATCGCGAGACTCATTTTTCGTGGCAGGCACAGTATTGGGTGACGTTGGTGCTTGATATCTCTTGCTCCACGCAATGTAAATGACGTTGCATATGTGACGAGGATTCATCATGAGAATGATTTTTCGTGGCAGGCACAGTATTTGGTGAGGTTGGACAACGACGCCTGCATTGCTCCTCCCAATGTCAGTGACATTTCATGTAAGACTTGTCAGTACGCAGTAGTACTTTGTAGTACTGGAGTACTACTTTGTAGTATGGAGTGATACTTTTATAGTACTGTGTAGGAATAGTACTTTGCAGTACTGCAGTAGCACTTTGTAGTACAGAGTAGCACTTTCTAGTACAAAGTAGTACTGGAGCAGTACTGGAGTAGTACTGTGTAGTACGGAGCAATACGTTGTAGCATTTTGTCGTACGGAGTAGTACTTTGTAGTACGGAGTATTACTGGAGTAGCACTTTGTAGCACTTTGTAGTACTTTGTAGCACTTTGTAGCACTTTGTAGTACTTTGTAGTACGGAGTAGTACGTTGTAGTATTGGAGTAATACTTTGTAGTACTTTGTAGTGCTGGAGTAATACTTTGTAGTACAGAGTAGTACTTTTCAGTACTTTGTAGTACGGAGTTGTACTGGGCACGGTTTGCCGCGTAGGAAGAGTCGCATGTCGTTGCGGACTGCGACCTGCCACAGTTAGGTAGAGACTTAACGTCATCTAGAACTTGCTGTCGCATGCAGTTGCGTACTGCGACATAGCCAACAAATGCCAACTTTGTTCAAGTCATCAGGAAAAAGGTTCAATCAATCAAGGTTGCCACAAACGATTCTATAAGCACATGTTCTTTTGATTTATATTTATTGTACCTCTTGAAACTTCCGGCACCGCCTCGTGCGGCACTACTAATAGTACATATGTTAAAATCCAAACCTGCATCACTCTTAGAATCCAATAGAATAGACAAAAAGGATCCTAAAGGTTCTCATTCTCATCGAGTTCTACTAGGCCAAAACCGGATGGCAATCATGGCCAGTTGTGCAACTGCAAACAAGTCTTTACAATATTTTAGATCTCAAAATGAAGTTGACCAGCCCCTAAAATGGGCTTGCTCAACTTCAACCAAGAGCCATTCCATGATCAATTGTTGACAATCACTCATAATGACAGCATCTTGATGGACAAATCACACAAACTTCGGCTATTCAGTTCGGATGGTTGAAGCTCTGTAGTCCCTAAAATGTTCACAGTATCAACTGGTTGGACTTCGTTTGCCGGATTTTGTCTCTTCTAATAACCATATCTCTAAAGCAACTTCTCCTGACGCTTTCGTTCTCCTTGCCGCCCCTCCGAAATCTAAACTTTCTACGCCAACGGCCGCATTTCAAGCTTCAGAAGCATTCGTCCGCATCTTGACTGAAGCCAACCTCCAGTGAAAAGGCCACAAAAAAAACACAACTTTGCTTTTGGAGGGGGGAAGTTGGGCCTTAACTCCGACAAAAATCTGATGATTTTGGGGGATCACTCCTATCTACCAGTACCGTTTGCATTGATTGGACAATTGAACTTCCAACAAAAAACTTCAGACGTGACTTGCAGCACAGATTCTCTCCTTCATAAACTCTCTTTTTATGGCAATGAAAACCCAATCAGAAAATCCACCATGTGAGCTCATGCATGTCCTGATTCCTGATTCACCCATTGGGATTTCCAAAAACCACAGGATTTCAGTCAACTTCGAAAAGCCTCTTACCTGGACCTTGGATGGTTAAAACCATTGCCATGCTGCCAGGCTGCCATATTTGCCAATGGTTAGGGGGAGTGTTAACGGTAGTACTGTGGTAGCTTCAACCCAGTTGAAAGATATGTTTTTTTGGGAAATTTTGCCCAAACCACCAGGTGAATTGAAGCGAGCTCTATCACACTCTTGAAGACTCTTCTCGATATCTCAGTGAACACACCGACGGACCAGCCAACAGACTATATAGACCTCTTCATGATTCAATTCCGCATGGCTGCTGCAAGAGGTTTTTACCTCATCACCTGCGGCCAAAGGCATTGGTAAGTATTGTGAGATTGGTTGGGGAGGACGAAAAAAAACACTGAGTTGAGCATCACATGAAGAACTATCAGAATCCCTTCCGGGCGAACTTTGAAACATTAACCGACCAGAATTGAGGTGTTGTTTGAGGAATTCCCCTGCTAAGCTAGGAAAAACAATCATTTACATTGAGGTTGGGTGCGTTTGTCAAAATTGCGGAACAAGACTAGAGGCAGCTCACTTCAACAGTGGCTGGGGTAGGCAACACACTGCTACTTCCATGTGCTTGCAGGATTTTCTTGCCCTTTGCTTAGTGCTGCCATGAAATGTCAAACATCCAAACGAACATACAAACACCTCAAAAAAATTACACATTGGCACATTTAATGCCCACCTACCCAATGCTCTCAACGGTCGACATCTTGCGAATTAGGTAAACCTTAGTCTTCTGTCTACAAACTATCCACCATCTGGAGCATTTACGACTTATGGAAGACGAGAGAGCTCGGTTGCCGTGATTGGTTATCAGAGGCTTTAATAGGACTCCGTCCCATCTTTGCAAACCCTGACCTGACGTCTCGCCCTTCAACTCACTCCTGGAAAACAGCGTGCACGGTTTTTGTCTAGACCCCCGCCATCCACAATGATGTATGACTTCTTATGACGACGACCACAACAACGATCACAACAACAACAACAACAACAACAACAACAACAACAACAANAACAAGCAACAACAAACAACAACAAGCAACAACAAGCAACAACAACAACAACAACAAGCAACAACAACAACAACAGCAGCAAGCAACAAGCAACAAGCAACCACCAAAACCTTTGAACAACCAAAAAAAACCTTGTGATTTTGGGCCCCTTGCTTACATGAAACCTGTCTAACATTGCAAGTTCAACAAAAATGAAAACTCGAGCGTCATCAGTGTCATCCTTTTTTTAGCAGCTTTGACAATGATCCCCGTTTGCCACCTGCAGTGCTAGCTCATCAGGTGCTTCGAAGAGAAGAAGTTGTCGAAATTCCCCTGATGGCCAAGCCTCAAGGCTTGAATTGTACAGTGAAGTTGTTGACCGATTTTGGAGGCTGAATGATTTACACGAATTGTTCCATTTTTCTGTACCTTTCTTCACCTTCGATGTACTGAAAAAAAAATCTGAAACTTCATGGTTTTGATGTGTTTTTTGTCTTCCTCATCACAAACTCATGTTGCTCCATATTTGCATTTCATGATCATTGTCAAATTGTCGCATGTTGCTGTCATACTGATGACACCGACACTCGTAGTTTTTCAAGCAAGAGGTGGATTGGTACTCAATTGTTTTCACACAGGATTGATTGAACAGCAACCATCATCATGGTCGGTGTGCTGTAGTTTCATACCGTATACCACCTGTATATCCATGTATATCAACCTGTATCATATGGACATCAACATATCTACAGTGCCTCAGATTTCATGGTACTTCATGAACCTGAAAGACTCCCATTTCACATGCAGTGCTATGTCCAAGATGCATCATCTTCAGCATCCAGTGGATTAAGTTCAAGCAAAAAACCTCGACCAGGGACCCAAAAAAAAACCATGGTTGTATTACTGTACGGGACATTGAACCCAGGGACCGTGGATGGTTGTCAACAATGTTGTCAACTAGTCATGGCTTCTGGGGCGCCTTTAGGGGCTGACCCTCCCCGTCTTGTGGGGAGGGAACCCAGGCATGGGCTCAGGCCAACTCTTGTAGGAATCCACAGGAGGCAGCAGGCAACTATTACAGTGGCCCGGTGTGTCTTTATATAAAGTCAAAAGAAAACCACTTGTTTCTTGTGATCCACAAAAAACCTGGGCTTCACTTCAACTGATTTGCATATTATATACCAACAAAACTAGAGATTGTTCGAACTGGGAAGACATACGTCGCCCCAGCAGGAGCAAAAGGTCAGGTCATCAGGTTCCATGTTTCATGCCCCACCTTCCGGCCAAAAACAAATTGGTCATCGTCGTGCCGCATCAATTTATATATTCTGCTTCGGTGCGTTTGATGAGAACTTTTTAACATATCCCCACATAGAACAAGACAGCCATCTTTGGAAGCACCAAAATCAAACACGTTTCTGGGGAGGGACCTTACTTTCCCTGGAGAGTATCTTGGATACTTCGCTTGGCCTCGTCGTTTCTCGGTGAACTGGAGATAGCGCTGTATGATACGCTGGAAACAGTTAAAAAATACTATTATAACAGTATAACATATATCTTTGTACATTCTACATATCTTAAATACCTATAATACATACAAATAGACATGTTATATCAAAATAGTAAAATAATGTAAAATACATACAAATACACATGTTATTCAAAAAAAGGCATACGATGAAAGTATTTGAAGTCTCAATTTTCCACCATCCAAAATGGTTTCCTCGTTTCCAGGGCACCGTGTGGCCGATGCCCACGCAACTTGGCAGCACGGTGTGGCGCCCGTGGGTCACCGAAGGGTAAGGCACGACAGCAAGGTGGCAAGGCAAGGCGTCCTGTACGACGCCTGGTGGTTGGGGTTGATGCGAAAAAAACATGTGGAGAGTTGATGATGGCTAAGAAGGATGTATCATTGGATCATGTATAGTACAAAATATGTGTATATATATATATATTTATTTTTATGTACACGTATATCAATAAGTTATAAAACCAGCTTAAATTGTGCGGCATGATGTGAAATTCTGAAATAATGCTATTGTGAATCACATTCCGTCTCGATCTTGAAATATCACACTGCGATGCGGATTCGTTGCGTGTGTGTTTGTGTCATACGCTGGAGGGTAATTATGTAAGGTTCAAAAAAAACTTCCAGCCAACACAAGCCACAACATGCCAAGACAGGCACCTTCAAAACTAACATGGTTTAAACATGGAAGCTGAACATCGACTTCCCAAAAAGAGGATCTTCCCAACTTGGAAATCCTCATGTTCGTTCAAATTTTGGGGTTCCAGTTGTCAAAATATCAACACGGACATACTTTGCTTTGATCTTCGAGTCACTTGCAGCTCTCATCTTGGAACATGATGAGATTACCGCCATGCAGCACGGCCCATCGCCGTTGCCACGCACCCGCCTGGACCCATGGTCTAAGCAGTGGGGTTTCTTGGTTCCCTTAATAGGTGGGATCGGCAGCATATAATCACCCAATTGGCAATATATAAGCGGTATGTAAGTGGTATATACTGCCAATTGGGGGAATATATATATGTGTATATATCACCCACCACCTATTATGGAAACCAGAAAACTCCATTGAGATAATGGTATAATTGATATAGTTTAGTACAGTTTCACATCCCAAAGGAAAGATTAACTTTCGTCTGTTGCTGCTGGGTGAGGGAACATCACAATGCATACACATCGGGGTAGTGCTTGACTGTCACAGCAAATAATGCTCCAAAATCAGAAAAATTGGGCCAACTTCGATATAGTCACAGCAACCGTAGATAACTATGGCAGCATGGCATATAAATTGTACTCTTATATGGCTAGCTGGTAAACCCAGTCTCTTGAATTTCCAATTAGAAATCCAGCAAATGTCCATCAGATTTCAGTCTTGTGGTGAGTAAATTCTAAAACATTCATCAAACCAAGAAATATCAGCGTTTACCATCATCATCATCATCATCATCATCATCATCATCATCATCATCATCATCATCATCATCATCATCCCAAATGTATCACTATGCTTGGCTATGCGGCTATGTTTTTTAACAAAGCCACCTCATCATCCTCAGGGCTTCTGAAGTCCAGCCACGCTGCATGGGATGGAAACTCCATGGGATGAAGTCGTTTTTCAACGTACGTGTCACCGTTGGAAAAAAACCCAAGGAATAGAAACATTGCAGGACCATAGCAAATCATTTAAAGCAGGTTGGAAAAACAAAGTCAGCTTTTTAAAGAAAGGAGACACTAATATTTCAAGTCCATGATGAATGTTGGTTATGAAGAAACATTCCTGAGGTTAGTGTGCTGTGAAGTTTGGTAAACCACATTTAAGTCTCTCTCAATGTGCTCTGAATGGATTTTGTTGCCCTGCAATTCTTGAGAATTGGAAGCCTTTAATGTTGAGCACAGCAATAATTCATCGTTCCGAATTCTGAGACGACTATCATGGATCTGCGTCCATTGTTGTGTCTCACGTACCACTACAGTATATGTGGCAACATCAATCATGCCTTTCCCAATGATGCAAATGTCCCAAGTCTGTGCTTTGTGCCATTCCTTTTTGGAACATTCAAGTGTACCACTTGAACAGCAAAACGCTAGGCGGCAGCTTGCGAGTGCTCTGTAACTCAAGAAGGGGCTGCTTGGATTTTCACCTTTAAGCCATCGGAGAAAGAGTATCTATATCAAATCAAGTCAAAGTGACATACACGTGCTGCAGTTCTTCCTTCTACTTATTGCAAACGTGTGTGAAAAAATGTATATAAAAACATGTAACATGTGTAGAATGGAAAATCTTATTGTCTCAACAAAACCCAGCTGGGTTTACCTCCGGCCACATGTTGCGCCCATCTGCGATGTTGGACTCAGGCACGTGTCTCAGGAGCCATACGGCAGCTTCGTGGTGGCCCTGAAATTGAGGCTGGGAATGGATCGGAAATGCTGGACATCCCATCAACACACACGACAGATTTAATGGGAGAAGAGCTGCAAAAAATGATATTAAAAAGGTGATTATTGTACAAATATGTACAAAATACAAATATATGTATGGCCCGTATGGCGTATGGTACATTCGAATCATCTCAATATATAGAAAATTTATTGACGCCAGTTCTTGCCTTATTTGTGCACCAATCAGCATGCTCACAATATGGAAATTTCAGAAACATCACAGGATTTTGGTTGTGGTACTCACCAGGGATGAAATGATTGATCTTCCATTGCCCAGTTGTGGATTGCTAAATGGATCTCGATCCTTTTGCTGCATCTTTGTTGCTTGACACTTCTACCCCCCCGGCCAAACGTCCAAAAGTGTCATTGCAGGGAGCTTATGTACCCTCCAGTAAACTAACATAAAAATAGGATATCCTTATTTTCAATAGGAAATACATCTTCAGAGGACCCATTTTCCATTGCTACTGTATGTTAGTTTGCCGATAACATTGAAAACAAACACAGATGCGCAGTCGCAATACTAGCTATTGAGAATACGATCTCGTTGGCAACTGTTTTCATTTGCAACTGCACCAGGTCTTATCTGGTCAAGGCTTTAAGGTCTCACAAACATCGAGACCTCAAATTCCAAGTACCAAATTTGGAAGTGAAACAATCTGTTTTGATCCCAAAGCGAATAAAACAGAAACCTATAGAAATCTAAATACTCATCAATCTTCAGCAATTTTAGGAATGTCATCAATTTTAAAGGGCAAGGAAAAAGGATGTGTTTTTTTTCCCTCACCCCGGAAGTCAATGATTGTGAGAACCCCGACCTCAGCGGCCATCAAATGCAGCACCGTAACGCCACTGTGCTGATCCACGGCCGCCAGATTCGCACCGGCCTTTGGCCGCCGGATTTGGGAGCCAAGGTTTCAATGCAAAAACGTGAGGTTCCTTCCATTGTTGTAACACCAGTCCTGTAAGGTTCCAATCATGGCACAGGACTATCCCCCGGGATAGTGCCTGTTACTAACATGGATGTTCCAACATCCTGCCACGAGTTTCCGAAATGAAGTTCCTGCCAGCTGTGTTCATGTATTCCTTTTCCCTACAAAGCATATATGACATCCTCCAAGTTGTGGCTCACATCTAACATCATTGCATCAACGGTCTAAGGCCTCCTTGAGACATTGCAAGATCTGCCACTTGCCACCACGAGCGGCCCAGTGCGCCGGTGTGGCCTTTGGGATACCCATCAGAGTTGTAAGGTAAGAGACCATCGAAAACACCGACCCCTAATTCGTAACCCCTTCGAAGATTATATTTCAACACGGCCCTTCCCAACATTTGCCCAGATGGTTCGTTCCCATAGGTTTCAACCCACCCAGGGCATCCTGACTCCATGTACATCCTTAACATTGGGAGACAACTTTGGTCCACCCACCTGCGCAAAGGGGAATGACGACGGGTCAAGAATCTGAGGGAAAGTGCCGTTATTTGTAGGTATTTTTGTTGGAGGAATTTGAATGACCCAAATGAATGACCAAAGTTTGGGATAGTACTAGTAATATTTAGTATTCATCGAATATTATTCATCTGGTGTAATGGTTGAATTGGAATCATTTTACCAGCGTGAGAAACCCTGAAAGATATCAATATATCGGCAAAGTACCCGAACGTGTGGGGCTGGTTTTACCTGACATCATCAAAATTAAGATGGAAACAAAGTAGTTGCATGTGTATGGCCATGAAAGTGCATGTCTCCCCCCATGATGGGGCATACCTCCGAATTGAGTAGGAAAATATATACATCTCAGCTTTCAATGGCTCCTCTATATATATCACTGATATAGTCAGATTACTTAAAGAGTGGTCAGCAGACCTGCGTACCCGCGCTTGATATACATGAAGATTCCGTTCAGAAGTAAAAGCTGGGTTTTGCGCTGAAGGTTTGTCCAGAGTGAAGTTGGAAATTTCTGGTCTTTTGTCGTCGGGTGAATCGGCCAAGAGGCTCCCCTGATGCAAAAAAAATGATGGAGGTCTTCCAGATCAAACAAGCCAGAATGGAAAGCAAAATCCGAAGAACTTTGAGCGAATTCACCGGAAACCAAACATGATCTGATACTACCTGCCATCTCTAGCTGTTGGCTCAGTTCCCGAAACACAAGACGTTGGTCGAGTTTGAGTTTAGTTGGCAAACAATTAGATTGGATGTTCATTCCTTTAGTAACCGCTCCCGTTCAAATCAACCAACCACAAATCCAGAGTTTTCTTCAACCCAACAGCTTCGCCAGCCTGGATCAACCACTGCAAGACCTCCATCAAATGAAGCTTTTCTTGAGGTGGGATAGCCACGTGGAAATCCACTGGAATTTATACCCTGGTTTTTAGCACTCCGGTTGTTTCGCCACATCCTTATGTTGTCCGGAAATGTTCGCAACGTTAAACTCCTACCTTTTTTTTGGAGGTTTGTGAAAACCCTCTGAAAGGTGAGAGTGTTTTTTAGAGGATCAAGTATTCAGGCTACATTGTATATTTAATAGATATGTATATTCAGATAGGTGTAGTAATAAGTTCTAATTAAATTGTATCTATTTATATACATATATATACGGTCAATAACACATATTATGAAAGTTGTGCCACTTTCCAGGTGCTGTTTGTTCAACTAATTGTAGGGTATGTCAGGTTAGGTCCCAAATTTTCCGCGACGTACCTACCCAATCAGACCCTGTGCTTAGCAGTATGATGCATAAGGTCTGCAGCATCTCAACACAAAGGTGTGGAAAAGGTGTTAGAATCAATTCATTTATGGCTTTTGGGTGTCGTTTCATTTCATGAATGATGGCAAATACTAATGGATGCAACAAGAATTATTTCCAAAAAAAAATCAAAACATGAATCTTTAAACAAATCTTCTAATCATGCTTTGAAGTCTCATTCAACTCCCCTAAGGCTTCAAATGACAGATCCGCACCTCCACAGCACCGGCACTGGCAGCCAAGTGCATCACTGTGGCTCCAGTGTCCTCCACTGGGAAAGCCAAGGCATCAACCTCCAAGGAATGGACCATCAAAATACCAGGAAACTCCTGGAAGATTGAACATAAGCATGGTGAAAATCCCACCATTTTAAATGCTATTTTCCAGGAAAGATGGTGATGTTCATGGGCTAGTTTCATGGAGGGTAGTTTGGGACTATCATCAAAATAAAGTACATCAATGTTTTCCAATAATTTGTAGGTCCCCAATGGAGCAACGTTCGAAACCCTCATTCCATTACACTGATTGGTTCATAGGGATCCTGGTAATGGCTTATTATAATCCCAATATACTTGGGTAGTATAAATCCCCTATACACCCTGGAAGATTAACGGCTGGAACCTACAAATCACCCATTTGGAAAGGAAAATGATCTTCGAAAGCTCCATGATTATGTTCCATGTGAATCTTCAGGAGTGTAGTCGTTCTATGGTTGTGGGGGGTAGCTCCCCAAACTCTGATGTTTTTAGCTACCATGAATTTCTGAGAATATCTCAGGCTTGCCTGGGTTCCCAGAAAGAAACTGTGGAATTCATGGAACCATCCCTGCGAAATGCTGAAACAAATGTGTGTATGTATATATATATACATATTAGATTCAAAATGCTAAAATCAAACATCATTCCCCAAATAGAGATGAACATTAAAAACTGTTTGACACAACATAGATTTGTTCATTGATAAATAATGATGTATTGTCAACATTTGTCAGAATGAGATATCAAATATATTGCGTATATGCAATCCTACTGGTATGTCTACGTCAATCTGGGAAGCCCAACACCTAGAAGCGATGTAAGGCACTGAAGGACTGCAAGTTGATCCTGGCTTCAGCAAATCTGTGGCTTCAAAAAGCAACGGTTAAAGTGATGTCAATTGGAATGAGTTCTCTTTGAACGAACTAAATGTTGCTGTGCATTCTTTGGCAATGCAATGATTCCACCTATCTTCTTTGTCAAATTGAATGCCGTCCATTCCCCATGTACATGTTTCATACACGGCATCCCGCTCCCAGAATCATGTGTCGTCGCATCTCTCTGACTCTGTGTGTGTGGGCACATTGCAATTTAATTGGCATGTCTGACATGTCTATCATGAATCCTTTAAGTCATTTAGTGACCATCCATTTGTTTCATCCACATGCTTCTCTATCCCCCATGCATTGCCAACCAAGCCGGCATCCTGTTCGGCAGCAGTGCAAAAAAGCCTCGTTGCTCATGCTGGACAGAAAGAAAAAATTCACTTGGATATCTTCATACAGCTATAGTCGAAAGTCATCAAACAAATGCTTGTGGTCACTTTTTATGTGAAGCCTTCCTCGCCATTGGTTTGGCAATAGTTGAGTCAACTGTCACCTTCTTTTCTCAATAAATGTTCACCATTTCAAGCGCATACCTCTTATATCATCTCATAAAAAATCTCCCAAGGAGGCAGCTGTGCACCTTCGCTCCGCAAGGTCTCCAGTGGCACCTTTTTTGATGTTTTTGCAGCAGTAAGAGGCGACCATCAATACCCAACCCGTCCCAAATACTTGCACCCTGGGGGTTTTCACACATCGTTGCACCTGCTGCAATCCTGTGATGTCGCCAAAGGCACAAAGCACTTCAGCTTCACTTCGGATCCTGGGATAAATGGCTGGCTGCATGGATTTCCGTCAACTTTACCGTGTTGTGTTTTTTTCCTAGCTCTTTAGATCAAATTTCATGAAAAGAGCCTGCTGAACACTTTGATCCCCTGTCGCCTCAACGAATGTTCGCTAGAACACTTTGGCCCCGTCCTCCCCATGCCACCAACGGCAAAGGTGATGCCTTGCTCATCGCTGTTGTATGTACAATGCCTAGGTGGAACAAATTGCACGCCATGCTATTCTCATTTTGTCATACTATTGGTACATGTTTTAAAAATCACCAAAAATACCTCTGATCAACGTCCTGGTGGGCGCACCAGTATCCATCTGGGATCAGCATGCATTCACCCACTTTCTGCTCGTGACTCTGCAATTCACCTGTCGACCAACTCGACTGCAGTGATGTGATAGATCCAAGGATTTGAGCTTGAAATTGAATGTCGTCATTTTGGACAACGAACTGATGATCTGCAACAATGATGTGATATGAATTGAAATGATCGTTTGATGGCCTGAGAATGTAATAAGTCAACATACTTCCAATGCACACATTCCCTGCTCCACCAACATCATGGTGGCTTGCATGTATACATCACCAACAGAATACAAACAAACAAACAAACAAACGGGTAGTATAAATGTAGTAACATGGCAATCAAACATGACAGTTGCAAATCCAAGCATGGACCCTTCGATCCTGCCTGCTGTTGCAGCCTCGGCCTTGGAATATGTCGGAACAAGCATGAATTTTACCATCAAATTCCAACACCACGTGATTTTCAAACAGCTCTGAAAAAGAACCACACAAAAAAGTACCCATTACCAGTACCTACATACATTATCCTACGTGAAAACATCATGTTGATGTTGTCCAACACACTGATTAGTGTAAACAATCTGGAAACGCCAAATTCATTTTGACACTTCCAAACCCAAACAACAGCCACCGACCTCAGCCACTTTCAAGGTCTCCTCCGAGACGCGTTGCAAAGCTGTGACAGGGGTGCCCTTATGAAAGTACCTCCACACCCAACCCGCCGACCCTAATAGGATGACCTAAGGTTGGGAGACATCAAAAAATGTCCAATCTTGGCTACAACGGCTGAAAGGCTCCACCTTTCTTTAAAATGAGTTCATCCAAGCTGAAGTTGTGACTTTGCAAACTTTGGGGAATCCTAGCCAAAACTGCTTGGATTTTGTTGTAGGAGGGTACATACATACATACATACATACATACATACATACATACATACATACATACATACATACATACATACATACATACATACATACATACATACATACATACATACATACATACATACATACATACATACATACATACATACATACATACACATCTATATATTATGTTTATCCTGAGTTTATGAATCCAATTCAGATGGACTTCCAGGTACTCTTGAAGCCAAACATGTAATTTTCATGCGTTTTTTTCGTACGTCTCCTTCATCTTGTGGATTTTATCCATTTGAATCCACCGGTCAATTTGCACCAAAGAGGCAACGAGTAAAAGTGGGCAAAGAAACAATGAATTTATATATATATATATATAAAGCCTGTACAAGCCTTTCGATAAACCAATAAAGCACCAATGGTTTTTGAATATGACGTTTGTATGTCTATCGAAATATCTCATATACATCTA